>JAHWFP010191919.1:0-13654 GCA_023313725.1 Lithobius niger | reverse complement strand
GCACGGTAAGTTAGCCATTTTGAACACTCAACTTAACCCTCAGTTGTGATACGTACAGTATAGCCTGTCAAGGGCCAGATTTGTCAAATAGTCAGGGGCATTTCGCACCCCTAAGTGTTACTGTTGCAAATGCCCGGAAAACGGTAGGTCCAACTACCGTAGGCCCAGCATTACATAATGAAAAATCACAGAATCTCTACTCTTCTTACACCACCCCCCCCCCCCCTTCCCACCTTCCTAAAGCCTCCTGTGGCAACCTTCTCCACCCCCCCCAGCAACCACATAACTGCCCCCTCTTTTCTTTCCCCCCCCCCCCCAAAAAAAATATCCACCAGCACTTTTGTTCTTTCTGGAGAACTACGGGCCCGAGAAAAACTATGGTTTATCTTGGGATTATCTCGTTGGCGACACCCATACTGCTACCAGTACTACTGCTACCACCTAACTTCCTACTACTACCTATGTAAATAAGCTTCTTGTGGTGGCCTGAAGAAGATAGCGGGCTATTTTTTTCCATCTTTAATCAAGCAGCCTGTCGAAAATTCGGTAGGATTTGTTTCTTTTTGAATTTGAGCGTGAGTTTGTCTTCTGGAATTTTTCGAACATTCAAAGTAGGATGGTTCGTTTTTTCAACACTACTACCTTAACTACACAGAAATACAATAAGCATGTGCTTGCGTATCCAAGTTTAAAATTGCCACTGCCAATTACATCAACAAACAGGTTATCATTACTGCTGGTTTAAAATAATATTGCATATGCTAAAATGATTTTAAAACACAAAACTTCCAGTAATAGTTAACATTTTGCCTTGTAACTTTTAAACTGTAAGAGACAACTACTTGGAGTTTGGACCATTGGAGAGCTGGCGAAAAACCCTTTCAAATAGTGTATTCAAATGTCAAAATCGATCGACGAAAAGTGAAAACATATCCGATTTGTCTGGGTTTTATCTACAGATTCCAATTTCTACCAGTGCTGCAAATATCAGTAAAGATCGGCCCAGCCTTAATGTTTGGTTCTCGGGCATTTTTATGTCAAAAGTAACCAGGCTTTTTTATTTTATTGGAAGTACAGTAACTCTTATTTAGTGTCGTCTCGGTCCAGGTCGTCCCACGATCCCCGAGCAACGAGGGGGACCAACAGCTAGACTGCTTTTAACTTCTCAAAACACTTCAGAACTTTATTTAACAGAGCTGCAAGTGGTTAGCTCAACATAAAGTACAACTATTGAATGCCAAGTTGGGCTAAGGGATACTTTATTTTCAGCTAACTAAATTGCTTTTCTTGTACGGTAATAAATTTACTTTGCGCTAGCAAATAAAAAGTGATAACCAGGGGCAAATTTGACCACCAGGCAGGGCCTGAGAAGCCACTTATCCACTTTTTTTTGTGGCCTTAATTTTGCTTGACGGAAATTGAAAATAAAAAATAAATTCTTGTGTTATTTAGCCATAGTGTATAATTTAGCCTGGTGGTAGAGTTTGAACATTTTTGGTTAGCTTTTCGAACACTCTGTTAGAGCGTGCCAATGAGCCTCAGCATTTTATCTCAATTTCCACCGTTTATACAACAGTTTTTAAACTTGGTTCGGACTGGTTAGGTCTAATGCGCTCGGCATCTAGCTGTGCTACTGAGTCATGTTACCGTTAGTTGGATTTCTGTTGTTTCTGCAGTTTTGGATTTAGGCTACTTAAAATGTTGTCTGTATTCTTGAATGGGTAGTGCCAGATAGAAATTTCGATGAGAGAGCTAGATGTAAGCTGGTGTATCAAATCCTTTGACATTGTTAACAAGGTGTAAGCTGCATTCACCAGCCACTTAAAGTCAAAGAAACCTGTCAATCTATTAAAACGGAATTGTGAAAATGTGCCTGTGCTGGATTTTGTAAAAAGTAAATGCCCAGCTTGGATGAAGCAACATAAAGATAATAAACCTTCTGGGAGAGCTGTGGAATATATTTTTCATGCCCGTGCAAACCCTGCAGTATTTTATGGCGTTAATTTGTACATTTTTTGTAATTTTCAGGCCTTGCATCTTAATATTTGATTCACTACCTAGTACTACAAGAACTAGGCTATTCTCAGCATTAAGAGAGTAAGTATGTTGTCATTAATTTTAGAAATGTGTAAGTGAAGCCACAATCTATGAAAGTTGCGAAGGGTATTTTAAACATTAATAGCAAACCAAGCGTCTAAAAGCTGCAATTTTTTTCATTTTGTGCTAGCACAAGCTGTTCTTTCGTAAGCATTTGTGTTTTGTGCTTTTTTATTACTTGAGTTTGTAATAAGGTTTCTTTGATAACAATATATAGGGTTTCTTACGTTGTATGATCGTATTGTTACGATTGTCTTGGATTAGTTATTGTTTTTAATCATCCGGAGTTGTTGCTGAGTGCCGTTCTGTCTAACGCTGATGTGGAGTGTTGCCCAATGAAGCAAGCGCCCTCGGTTTTCAGGGGGCCTTCGTATGGTTGAAACTGCGGGGCTATTTGGGTGTCATGGCGGAATACTAAAATTACCCTTCCTGTACAGTATACGTAAGATTAAAAAGCTAATTGTAACTTTTTCAATGCCCTCCCCCCACCTTTCCCCACTTTCCTTTTTTTTTTTTATTGAATTAATTTTAGAAGCCATGGGTGTTTAATAGGCAATTTTCGGTAGTTAAAAATTTGCCACACCAACACTATGATGCCCACGTTGCATGTAAAAAAAGTGCTAGTCTGACCAAACGATGTTGGCAGCTTATACATTCCTGATACAAAATATTGATCCAATCCATTGAGAATGTTTTTTAGATCAGCCCATCTGTAAAAGAGTTAGTACTATGATATACGATGGCCCAAACGTACAGTTGGTAGTGTAGTACACTTATGACGAAGTATAACATTTTAGAAGATCGACATTACTTACTTCTTGATAATTCAAGGACGAATAAATTGATTGCAGTTGTGTAACTGTAATAAGGTAAGAACAAACCAAAAGAGCAGAATGAAAATTGGTTCAAATTGCAAGAAACGTAACAGCTTCAGTGTAAGTACCCAGTACGTGGTGCCCAGTGCCTCCTAGTTGCTTCACTGCTTTACACACTAGCATGCAGTGAAGTATTTGTTGAAACGCTGGAGACTCCGGACTTTTGGAGCACCCTGTACATGAACATCATTGAAAGCAGTTTTTATTTTGAACACTAAATTATGTTATACTCAAGCATGTACATTCATTATTCCATTTTCAGATACTTAAGGGTTGAGTGGTTAGTGAAAAAGCAATCTTCACGGATATTTGATCGATATCGCATGAGAGGAGAAATACCTGTTGTGCCACAACAGAACAACTTCAGTGATTGTGGCATCTATCTACTACAGTATGTGGAAAGTTTTTTTGAGGTAAGCAATGCAATAAAAGAGCCTCTGCTTCGTAGGTTTTATAAAATGTCTCCTACGCTTCAGTGGTAAAGAGGCACGATGTGCTAAAATGCCGATTGCAATGTTCAGTTTTGATATTGAAAAAAAAAAAGTCTTCAATGCCTGTACAATGTTTAGGATGACCTAAGTTAGGTAAATTATTCATGGAGTCAGGATTTTGGAAATAGACCATAAGCTAAGTTTCTTACTATCTGCAAAATACTGACCTTCAGTAATTCATGCTAAAATCGCTTATTTTGGCTTATCATTGCCCAAAACCAAAAAATAAAATCTATTTTTGTCGTCTCCGTGAGTTTCTCCCTCTGCCCGCCAGGCGCGCCACTGTGTCTACACACAGATGCGGCCGCCCTATTGGCTAATCCTCACATTCGCTTGGGCACGTTGAAGTGTCAACGTGTTTTTCTGGCTTGGAGCTCAATATGTCTGACGTGAGTGAATCTGAAGTTAGGATACGCGAAAAGATCAAAGGCGGAAATTTTCCGTCATGCACATGTGTCAAAACTCCGCAGGATTTACACCCTTCATGTCGGAAGTGCAGGGAATGTGATTTCGTAAACAAATTCTGTGATCTGTGTGCATTACACGAGGCGGCGGCCATTACACACGTTCTTCGTGCATGGCGGAAAACCGACAACAAAAGAGCTAATAAAGAAAAGAAGGCCGGTAAGCTAAGCATTGACGATCGTCTAAAATTTATGGAAAATGACCCTGATACTCCTGCTATTTTTCACGATACCCCTAGTGATGTTTCACCACTGGATTTTGATGGTTTCGATCCGTCGGATCAAACGGTTTACACACCGAATTCTTTGGGTGCGGTCGTGATGGCGGCGAGAAACATGGCGGCGGTCACAGCTAATCAGAAAGCCGATGAATCCAGGGCTATTCTTACCAAAGACCTTAATAAATCGTTAGATACGAAAATCGACGTTTTAAAATCCGACCTTTTAGCTTCCTTTGCTGACCTCCTAAAGACCCATAGTGCGAGCGGGATGAATTTGCAACCGTCAATCCCTGCGGCGGCGGAAGTGTCCTCACACAGTAACGATCGTAGTTTGACGGTGGATGGCACGGGAAAGCAGTTAAAAACTAGTAGTTCGGCCACCCAAAAGTCGAGCATTTCGGTTACAACGAAAGACCACACGATTACCGCCTCCAATTTAGGTAGCAAAGGTGTGAAGGGGGAAAAATGTAATGAGAATTTGAAGAGTAGCAATGGCAAACCGTCACGATCGTCTCACGATAGGCAGATCGATGATAGTAATGTTGCAGCTAAAGTGGGCGAAACAGCGAGGAAAAGCGGGAAGACGTCCACACCTAGCGGTCGTCATACGGACAGAAAGGATTCCGGAGGCGACCGCAGGGACAGAGCCGACACAGTGGTTAAGAGCAGTAAAGTGTCAAAATCCCGGTCCGCGCCCGAGAAAAGGGAGAGCGGACAGGGGCAAGGCTCGAGATCGCTGGGCGACAGGGGGCGCCCTGAGCATTGCAAACCGGGAGCTCGAGGAGCGGCGCCGGACGGCGATGGGTTCGCAAATTTCCTTGCTATGGCTAAGCGTCTGTGGGTTACGGATGGTGAGAGAACGCCGCCGCGCGATTCGGAGAGCAGCGCGTCGCCAGAGCGCAGGAGGTCGCCACATCGCAGCGACGGTCGGCGCTGCACGTCGCCCCGCAGGTCGCGGTCCCCCTCTCAGGGCGAAGGAAGGCAGACGTCGCCGGACCGCAGTGCTACGCCGAGAACGTATAGGTCTCCACTGAAAGACAAGTCTGGCCGGCGCCGACAATCGCCACAGCGCCGACAATCGCCACAGCGCCGACAATCGCCAGCTAAGGAAATTCCGGGCTACGGGCGCGCGCAACTGGAAGAACACTTATTGGTGCTTCGGGATGCCTTAAAGAGTTGTTCTCAAAGTTTGTCAATGCCCGATCCATCATTAAAGGGACATGCTGACCGGAAAAGACAACTCGATCCAGAAACAGTGTCAGCAACAATGTGCAAGAAATCCAAAAAGGAATTCCAGGCAGATGATATTTTTTCTGAGGAGGATGAATTCGAGGACGAATTCGAGGACGAAGGGGAAGAAAAAGAAGAAGGTGAATGGCAAGAAGAGGAAGAAATAAACCCAGAATCCACAGATAAGGACGATCCCTTTGAGGAAGGGCCGGGTTTTATCCATTGGAAGACGTTTGCAGGCTACGTATTCAAGCATCTGAGGGAAACGAGATTTGGCAAGGAGGCCGTACCGACGGAGGAAGACCCTGCGGACCCTACCATGGACACACTAGCCAACTCGGGCAAAAAGAAGGTGGCACCGTTGCACCTCCCCCAATCCGCTGTAGCGTTTAGGCAGCTGCTTAACATCGAATCACTTACTCGGCGGGATGACAGACCAATTTCCCTGGCAAGACCGTTACCAGCACATGACCCGAAGAAAGCCAAAATGTTTTTTAGGTCGACGGGTAAGGGCGCTCCTTCCAAGAAACGATACCGAACCTTTCCAGAGGCAGAATATATCACTGAAAAAGCAGAATTGGAAATGGATTCAGTGCTGAAAGTACCGGCGTTCATACGGACACCTCTCCACCAGCATGACGAAGATGAGGCTATCCTTAGGTGTGAGATTCGGGCGAACTCTCACGCGGAGCTCGTGTATTCAGCTTCGACGGCGGCCATCAAGACACTGGTGCGTAACAAACCCGAGTTGCGGGATGACGAGACGGTACGAGAATGCCTCCACCTCATGAAAAGGGCCTCATCCTTCCAGAAAGACAGCTTGAACTGGTTGGCGAGGCTATTACTTAACTCGGTTTTTAGGAAACGTGATGCCCTCCTAGAGTCGGCGGCCCACATCCCCACGGATGTGATGGGACAACTGCGTCTGCTCCCGATTCATGCGTCATCGGCAGTGTTCGACGGCAAACTGCTGGAACTGGCTCCGGATCTCAAGGAGAAGACTAAGCCGTCCGGTGCTACTGGAGGATCTTTTCCCCAACAAAGAGGTAGGCGGCCATTTGGTAGATTTGCTGGCAACTTCAGAGGACAGAGCTTCAGACCAGGGGAAGCCAAAGGAGTGCAAAGAAAGATGCAGGGTGATAAAATTTTGGATTCCGCGCCCTTTCGAGAACAGGCTGCCCCTCCCCCTTCCCAGAGCAGGAGAGGTAACGCAGTTTTCGCTCGGGGAAGGAGCTCTTTCAGAGGAAGGGGAAGGAGGTCAAACCGTCAGTGACGGTCACCAGATAGATCTTCTCCCGCTTCACCGTCCGGTGGGGGGAAGATTATCAAGGCACCTGGAAGAGTGGCAACTACTGACCAAAGACAATTTCATACTAGATACCATACGACACGGATATTATCCTCCGTTTTCCTCCCATCCAGTGCTGACAGACAAGCCACCAGCCTGGATGGAAGGGACCGTGGTAAACAGGGAATTGCAGGAGGAAGTGGACGCCCTAGTGAGAAAAGGGGCATTGATTCTTTCACCGCTGGGTTCCAAGGGCTTCTGGAGTCCGGCGAGGGTGATCTCGAAGAAAGGCGGCGGAAAGCGACTCATTTTCAATCTCCGGAAGTTGAACTCTCACATCCTCATAGAGCATTTCAAAATGGAAACTATAGGAACAATCAGGGAAGCAATCCAACTGGGAGACTTTACAGCATCTATAGACCTAGAAGATGCTTACCTACACATACCACTACACAAGGAGGTCCAGCACTTTTTTCGTCTGGTGGTGGGAGGAGTTTCTTACCAGTTCAAAACTCTCCCGTTCGGACTGGCCACAGCGCCTCAAGTGTTCACCAGAGTCATGAAACCGGCATTAGCAGAACTTCATCGCAAACACATTCGCGCGCACGCCTATTTAGACGACTGGCTGGTGAGGCACCAACAAGCAGAAGAACTGACGCGACAACTGCACCTTTGCGCTTCACTCTTCAGAAGACTGGGACTTGGCATCAATGCGAAGAAGTCACGGTTCACCCCTCAGCAAGTCTTCGTTTTCCTTGGTGCGGAGTTCGACACTCGAATAGGGCTGGTTCGACCGTCCAAAGAAAGGATAGAAAGCACAAAAGCAGCGATGCTAATGCTTCTCCGGAGAGAACGGATAACCGCAAGAGAATTGGCATCGGCCATAGGGATCGCAGACTCGAACGCGAGATTGGTACCTCTGGGCCAGTGGAAAGTGAAGCCCCTCCATTGGTTCAGGAAGGACGAGTGGTATCCAAGAGTGAGCTGGAAAGACTGGATAAGCCTGCAGCATTTCCCGAGAGAGTGTGCGGAGTGGTGGCTGACACCTGCCACATTGGAACGAGGGGTGCCAACAAGGGAACCAATTCCGGAGAAACTATTGTTCTCGGATGCTTCAGCGACTGGTTGGGGAGCCCACCTAGAGGGTGCACAAACGGCGGGATCCTGGTCAAGTCAAGAGATAAGCCTCCACATCAATCTACGGGAACTGAGAGCTGTGCGATACGCACTTCACAAGTGGAAAGACATGGTAGCACACAAGGTCATAGGGGTGATGACGGACAACTCAACGGCGGTAGCCTACGTGCGCAAGGGAGGAGGCACGCACTCAAGATCCTTGATGGAAGAAACGTCGTCACTTTTGGTCTTCTGCGAACAGAACGACATCACACTAGTACCCAGACACATAGCGGGAAAGCTGAACGTTTGGGCGGACGAGCTGTCGAGGGCCAAGACTGTCCCAACCACGGAATGGATGCTCGACAAGAGGGTTTGCAAGGCGTTGTTCGAAAAGTGGGGTCAACCAGTGGTGGACCTGTTTGCAACGCGGTTCAACCACCAAGTGCCAGCATATGTTTCCCCGTTTCCAGACCCGCAGGCGTGGGCGACCGACGCGCTATCCATTCCGTGGGGGGGAATGTTTGCATACGCATTCCCACCTTTCTCGATGCTTCAGACGGTGATCAACAAGATCAGGGAGTCCGACGGGGCATTCATTGTAGTGGCACCTCTCTGGCCGGCGGCGTCCTGGTTCCCGGACATCCTCGAACTCAAGAAAGAGGAACCAGTCCCCTTACCAATCACGGAGAAACTACTGTCACAGCACAGAGGACGGACCCTTCATCAGAATCCTGGGATTCTTCATCTTCACGGGTGGCTACTTTAAGGATCAACCTGCAGAAGAAAGGATGCTCCGTGGAGGTGGCAGAAAGGATCATAGTTGGTCTAAAAGAATCGACGCGTAACAACTATGAATCAAAATGGAAGAAGTGGTACGGTTGGTGCTCGGACAAGGACGTCGACCCGTGTAGACCGTCCGAGTTCAACATTGCAGATTTTTTGGAAGGTCTTTTCCATACAGGATTGGCGCCGTCGGCCATCAAGGGTTACAGATCGGCAATTAATTCGGTGTTGTCGTGCCTAGGGCAAAAGGAAGTGGTGGAAAATCGTCTGTTGTCGAAAGTCATGCTGGGATTTGACCAGGCGAGACCGCGGACACGGACACTGTTTCCAAAATGGAACCTCCCGTTGGTCCTCAAGAGCCTGTCGGGTCCACCATATGAACCACTTCGGAAGGCATCTATATTACATCTAACCCAGAAGACCGTTTTCCTGATAGCGCTAGCCTCAGCAGCAAGGCAGAGTGAGGTGGCGGCTTTTTCTAGGGAGCGGAACCATATTCGTTTTGCCAGGAACTGGTCCAAAGTATCTCTGTCCTTCCCTGCACACTTCACGGCAAAGAACTCGAGACCAGATGTGGCCCCTACACCAGTCACGATTCTAGCTCTAGGCCCGTTGGTGCACACGGGAGACGAAGAAAAGTTACAGTGCCCGATCCGCGCGCTCCGCCACTATTTGGTACGGACGGAGGACGAGGCACCAGCGGAAGAGGATACAAGCCCGTCACCTTTGTTCCTGCATGTGGACGAAAAGCATGACAGGGCTATCAACAAAGCAGTGACGCCGTTCAAGCTGGGAAAATGGATCTGCGCGGTTATTCGGAGAGCATACGAGTTGGGAGCAGACTGTGCGGATCTTCCTCGCAACATAAGAGCGCATGAACTAAGGGCCCTCGCAGCCTCGTGGGCATATGGCTGCGGGACGCCTCTGGACGAGGTGGTGGCAGCATGCGCATGGAACAACCGGAACACCTTCGTGAGCCACTACCTCAGGGACACAAGTAGAGAAAGTGGTGCCACAGTGATCAGAGAACACGTAGTAGCTGGTCAGAGATTCACCCAGTGAGGGGCCGGGGAGGTGGATCGCAGCGAAGATCTCACTAGTGTCAGCAAGAACACGAGTGTAAACACACGCAGGAGAAATTACAAGTGCACCCTGGTGGAAGCAAACCACACGCAGGGAAACTAGCTCACAGGCAACAGTCAACGCACACAACGGACGGCCAACACAGAGGTGGAGGCAGTCACGTAAATGGCAGACGAGGGAGAGTGAAAAGGACGCACACACAGTAAAAGGTGGGTAACTGGTGCGACCAATTCCCTAGTAACAGGGTGACTAATTGTGGTTTTTTAATTGTCTAGTTTTCAGGTTATGTTCAGCGCCCACCGCCAGGGCGACAAAGTCAGCATGAATTACTGAAGGTCAGTATTTTGCAGATAGTAAGAAACGAAAATTTTAACATGGTTTAAAATTAGTTTTTACTATCCTAAAATACTCACCTTCAGTAATGTAAACCCCCCCGCCACCCCGCAATCGCTGAACAGAAAGGTTCAATAAGCGAATGTGAGGATTAGCCAAGAGGGCGGCCGCATCTGTGTGTAGACACAGTGGCGCGCCTGGCGGGCAGAGGGAGAAACTCACGGAGACGACAAAAATAGATTTTATTTTTTGGTTTTGGGCAATGATAAGCCAAAATAAGCGATTTTAGCATGAATTACTGAAGGTGAGTATTTTAGGATAGTAAAAACTAATTTTAAACCATGTTAAAATTTTCGTTTTTTTTAATCTAGCAATGACAGTTGGCTTATCGTCAAATTTCAGCCGAGATTCGCCTTGCCAGATATTTATTCGGCCGAGATTCGGCTGTACCGTTAATCGATTAAGCTTGGACTGGAAAAAAAAAGTTTTACTGTTACAATCTAAGATTTATCTTGAGACGTTATTCCGTTGTAGTCCTGCTTGCTTATATGCCTTGATGGTAGAACTACACTGGTATAATAGCTTATTGCTGCTTCCTAGTTTTGAGAATGCTTAATGAGTTCCTTTACGAACTGCATACGACGTAATTTAGAAATTCCTTAAAGTATGAAAACCCGTAATAAAATCAAACTACAGTTTAACCCCTTTGTAACTCCACTTACAACAATAATCAATGTAATTTTTATAGCCACGATATATGCATTACCTGTTTTTCACAGTAGCAGTTTTCCCCCCAGTTGGCACTTTTATCCCTAGCTTAAAAAGTTCGTAAATCAATCGAAAGAGGTACCGGACAGACGCATGAAGCGGAGTGTGTCGATATGCGCCCTCGAGATTAGTAGAAATCGTCCAGTCGGCCGCGCGAAGCTAATGACGGATTGAATCCACCGTATCCATTTTGAAGTGCATGTTTCGAATGCACTGGTTTAACGGTCGCAGATTCTGGACTTGGCTGGATTGCTGACTTGGTCAAAGGCTCTTGATCTTGGTCGTGAGCTGGTCGCAAACGACCGTGGCGATGAACCAAGGTGGTGGAAAGATGAGGGGAGGATGACCGTAGAAATGCGGACGAAACTCTTCGCTGATAATGGATAGGACGGAAGGTTGGAAGTCAATATCTGCAAGTATGAAGGAAAGTGGCGGAGACGACCCCGAAAAGGAAGGGTCGTGGAATAATTGTCAGCGACCAGAACGGGGATGTTGCTTAGGCCAGGCTAGATGTAGCGTTTGAGGCGATCAGAAGTAGTACTGCGGCACAGCAATCGGCCTTATCCGCGGCCAGGTCACTTATTCCGAAAAGGCGCATGCTCTGGAGGAGTGGAGTGTTAATGGCTTGATTCGTGATACTCACTTGGAGGTACCGAATGCCACTTGTCCTTGGCTTCCGCACGAAAAGGGCGAGATGGTTCCTTCGGGTAACATGAATGCTTGGGCCGAAATGTCTTGGGTTTGCGAGCAACGTCCAACTGCGGTGTGAGCTTTGGATGAGACCACGAAAAAGCGTGTCCGACTCGTGGATGGGATGGTTCCGAAGTTCGTGACGCGTCGAGTGAGGTTAGGCGCAGTATTAAGGACAACTTCCTGTAACAGGAGTGCAGAATGAAAAGAGCCCTAGTAAGCCAGTTCGTGACGTGAAGGTAGCGAAGCAGGCCTTTCGGAAAGCTTTACTGATAGGAAAAGCCAGGTTCTTCATTTCCGGAAGCGGCAGTTTGGCCGTAAGTTTTTTTGCAGTGTCGTTCGCTGGTATTCAAGTCGTCAGCTTGGGAAGCAGCAAGAAGGCCAAGACGTAGGTGGCGGTCGCTATCTGGAAGGACCGAAGAAGGGACCGCGACCCTTCGTGGAATGAAAAGAGCGGTTCCAAAATCTATCTTGACGTCCGCTGGAAAAGGGATTCTGAACCAGGATAAGTATCAAAGAATGAAGTTTCCCAACCTAGACGTGGAGGGGGTGGATCTTTGTCAAGTTCTAAGGGGCCGCCTTTCCCTAGGAGAAGTTCACCATTGTGAAGAGGGTCGTTAGTAGGGTTGTGGATTTTCGGCAATGCACTTGGCCTTTATAATAATAATAAAATTTCTCCTTATTTAAGTGGAAGGACACGGAAGGCATTGAACCTCTAATACCGAGCCTGTTGGGGAAATGAAGGAATTGTTAACGGTAAGAGTAAAAATGGAAAATGAAGGAAGGGGCTAACAACCATACTTCTAAAGTTCAGAGAGTGGGCGTCGCAGAAACGGTTGTAGGTTTTCTTTTTCCAGCATTTGACGAAAACCCCGCACTGTAGGTTGATCCACTGTGGCTGCCCCAAGGGAATTCCAGATACAGACTGCATGTACAGAGAAAAAATGTTGACGACAATTTGTGTGAGAGAACTGGGCTGCCAGTTTCCAACTATGGCCTCAGGTTCAATCAATGAGTGGTGCAACGTCAAAAAAAGGTAGGTTTACTTTAAGATCGAGACGAGTATAGGCCTCCTTGGCCTTGAACAGGTCCGATTGAAGCGACCGAAGATCTCATGATGGTTGTGCCTGACCGCATGGGATCGGGGACGTAGTGGTCGTATCGAGCGTTGCTCTTTCGGTCACCGTGGACCCGACCGGAGAAGGGTCGTGTGAGCAGTGATGAAGGGTCGTGTGAGCAGTGAACTTCGAATGACTTCAGACAAGGTTGAAAATCCTGTAACAGGAGGTGACAAAACGTCCGCCAAATTTTCAGCTAATGATGGAGCCGTGTGTACCCTGGCCAACGCCTCCCATGGTGTGCCTTTAGCACGAGGCATAGCAGTTTGCAGCAAGAGTGTAAGGGACTGCAGTAGCTCAGATTATGGCATTTTAACCTTTTCTCAGGAGCGAAGAACAGGTCAAGACGTAGAGAAGTAAAGATGACCTTACGGTAGCCCATGGATCTTTTATAGATGGAGGGATGTGCAGATCAGGTGCATAAAGGGTTGGCAGGCTCCATAACTTGAAACTCTAGATCAAACAGCATTCGAGAAGGAGAATGCTAAATTTTCAGGTAATGGATATTATCGTCGGCATATAGAAACAATTGATTTTAGCACATACTGAAGGTATGGATAGGAAAAACTGACTTTAAGCAGCGTTAAAATTCTCAGCGTCAATTTTTTTTCAATAACTTTCAAAAATTGACCGATTTTGACTTTGAACTTGCTTTTTTGATTGCTTTGATTGCTTTTGCCTGGTGGCGAAAACGGGCAACAGGTGTTGAAATCAAAATTTAAAAAAAATTTTAGTTTCAGCATGGGAAAAGCTAAATTTACCGAATTTAGCATGAGTACTGAAGGTAAGTAATTTTACGATAGTAAAAACCAATTTTAACCCGTTTTTAAAACCCGTTGTTGTTTTTTTCAATAGCTTTCAAAAATTGACCGATTTTGACTTTGAACTTGCTTTTTTGAGTGCTTTTTCTTGTGCTTTCGACTGGTGCGACACTTAGTTCAATTTCTTCTGAAACTTATTTAGCAAAAACCACAAATATCTACAGTAAGTACTACTTGATAAAGCACGTGGAAGCAATAAAATTGCATCCCCTGAATTGGTTGATTACCGTGTTTTTTATTATTGTGCTGTACGTTCACGGTAGTGGCATGTTG
>JAHWFP010191918.1:27356-47620 GCA_023313725.1 Lithobius niger | reverse complement strand
TTTTCCCTTACATTTTAATATAGTGCACCTTGTAGCTATGCCCTCCACAGATGCTATCTCGTAGCCAATATGACGTCACTGGACGATGCTCTCTTCGATTGCTTAAAACTTTCAGGTTTAAGGCCACAAGTCTAGCTGGCAGTTCACATGGGAAGAACGTATGGTACCTCATAGTGGGGTCGACCTAGACTGTCTTTGCTTGCCACATAAAAGGGTCATGTGCCACAATACTAAAGGATTCGAAAAACAAGGTAGTTGTGTTGAAGTTGATGACATCATAAGTTGATGGAATGGGGGAGGGGGAGAGAGGTTTAACCGCACGTCAATTGATCACAACTATAGGTCCTTCGCACCAACCTCAGTCACAGTGCAGTGGCCTGGCCACCACTGTGCCACACATTACAGAGATGTTAACCAAACCCCAAACCAGATCTTATCGTAGATCTGTATACCTCCAGCAAAAATTGAAAAACCCCGGACAGGCGGACAGAGTCATCACCCAATTGACACGCAGTGTCTCGCGGAAGGTGGAAAAGACGACGAACACCATCAAGACGGACGGTGACAATCGACAAGAACGTGACAGACCATGAATGACCAGCAACACCAATGACATTCGGGAAGGACACCCTCCCCCCTCAAAAGGAAGCAATGAATAAGGTTGGTGTGACCAATACGCAAATGTGCTAAAATCACCTCTTCCCGGCTACCAAACGCGACCAAAATTGTGTGGTTTAGGAGTTACGATCTCTTGAACCAAGTTCTCTCATAAAACAAACCCGTACATTAATTTCGACAGTACCTACACACACACACAAAAAAAAATATTAATTACGACAATAAAGCGATGCAGCTTAACAATGAATGGCTATAACTAGGAACTGTCGGAGATTAGGCGTGGACCTCGCGTGCACGCTGCTACACTGTGTATATTTTACGTGAAGATGAACTCCTGCATTTGCCAAGATGTTCTCATCCATCAAAAACGGAAGTTATAGGTTCGAAGACGATCAGATATCGCTCTAGATCCTCACGGTATACAAAAATCAACCGAACGTTACGAAAATATACCGGTATACGCGTCTGAATGATTGCAATTTTGCCACTGTTTTTTGATTTTAAAATTTTTTTTTGGTAATCCTATTCAACTAGTTTTCTTGCATAACTAATTATTGTAAATAATAATGCCTGAAATTCAGCATTTGTTGGAAGCTTATTCAAAGTAGGTACTCTGCTATAAAGAAGAAAGTCTGGGTTTATTTTTTATTTAGCCTCGATTTGAAAATACTATAGTGTTGATCGTATAGCACAGTTCCTAACCACACGTGCATGTAAACCCGAACGACAACCCATAACCATACTATGGAAAAAGACCCGAATGATAATGGTTCCACAGGGATAATGGTTACATACCGAACATCGAAAAAAAGAGTGTCTGTATTAGGCCTGCAATAATTAACAACAGTTAGAAAAAAAACACATGGGAAAACAAGAAATTTAAACACCCACTAAATTCTGTGAACAAATTTGGATGCTTTAACTTTAAGCGTGGGGCCGACCTGACCAGACCTGCATGTCATGTCTTCCTGCCTTTACGTCCCGAAGGTTTTTCTACACATTGTTTTAGTAAAGTGATATTGTGGCTGTGGAAACAATAGATATTATCGTTGAAACTTTGTTGTGTCACCACGAACATAGCCCATTCCCGCAAAAACACAATAAAACAAGACATTTCGTTGTATCTTCCGTGTGACTTCAGGTCTATCTGTCACAAATTCCGTTATAAATTCTGAATTCGACCACACAACCAAAAATAATTAAGTTAAGTTTCCATTTTATTAAACGTTTTGCGTGCTTTGATGTACAGAAAGAAATATCGTTCACGAATCACGAACGCATGCGACGATTCTGGTTAGGCCTATTTCGGAATTCATGTTGTGTGGAAAATCGTTGACATTTCCTTGCGGCGAGCAGTATCACAGCCGAATGGTAAAGTGTATAGTAACTGTTTTACTTGGCGTAAAAATACTGGGCATTTTATCTTCATGAAACTCGTGAAATGTCATGGTCGTAAATAAATGTATCATGTGTTGCGCGTAACGCGAGTCTAGACCGCAATTTTACAGTCAGAAAACAACCCCACTGACTCCATCTTGCGTTTGGAGAGCTGCCACGTTTTGCCGCGCAAGAGCTCACGAATCGTGGATATATATTCACAAATGGAAAAATCTTACATCACCACTGTTACGATGTAGGAAACGTTCGTGTAAATAATGGCATGGAAAATAATTTAATTTCATAGACACTCGAGCGGTATTGAGGCATTAATTCCAAATTTATGAAATGTGAAGGCTAAAGTTATCCGTGAACTAGAACAACGGGTTTTGCATCTTTATTTAACTAAACTTTAAACAATGATTTAAGAGCCTATTAAACACAATATTTTTGTTGTTAATAAAACCGTAGCACAAGCCACATTTCACTACCAGAACCGCAGTTTGTATAGTGCAGGCATAATACAATTTAAACGCGATGATGCAGGATGGCCTAAAAATTTTAAAATGTCATTTTTTTTTCAGCAGGAGCGCAGCTTACCTGAATCTGTTTCAGTTTCAAGTTTTAATTTTTTCTGTTTTTTTTTTTGTTTTTTTTTTTTTGCGTAATTTGCATCAGTTCAATTTGAGACATTGACGCGCAAACGCACGGTGATATTTTTTGAATCTATTGAACAGGTTTAGCGATTAAAAAAACACAAATCATCAACATTTGTAATGTGTGGATGTAAAAGTCCGAAGGTGCAGCATACAATTTTTTTTACAACCCTTAAAAACGCAAAGTTTCGGAGTATTATGTTCCTCTCCGTTTCCAAGCTAACTAAAAGTAGTTTTAAAATAAATAAATCAATGGCCGCCTCCGTGCACTCTCAATCTTTTTTTTATTTGACCTTTTATGGAATTATTTAATTAAAAATTGTCTTTTCCTGAAAATGGAATGGAAATATACTCCGTCACATTGCAGATTGGAGTGTAAAAATTACGCCGTAGCCTGCCTTTGGAATTTTAAATCCACGAGTAGTCAGCCAAAAGAATCATCTTCACTTGCACTTGTGCCTATAATTAGGCCAATGACGTTTTGGAAACCTAATCAGGTGGAGCACAAGCGGTCGTCGACAATGTTTGTTGTAACCATGAGGCCACTTGTTAATTTAAATACATTGCAACAAACCCAGCACTTGATCTGTCACCGTTGTAGTGGACGGAGGGTCACGTTAATGCAACGACAGACATGGAAGCGCTAAGTTAGGCTTAACTCGCATGCACAGCGGTTGTAGACAGAAATTTCGAAGAGGACCAGAGTTGTTTGGAAAAGGATTTCGAGATTTCGGTTGACCAGAATGGCGATCTTTGCGGAAAATGAAAAGTATAATTTTCAGATTGTGTCTAACTACTACTCCCTTTGCTACCCAACATGAAACCCCGTGTTTAGTTATTTACGAAATTTATTTAAATAATTTGGTGTCAGTTTCCCTTTGGGAACGTGAATACCTACGCTAGGCCTAAGAAAGTTCTGAAATATTAAAAAAAAAATTAGTCCAGTTATTGACGTCATACAATACAAAAGCAAACGGGCGGCAACATCCAGGCCATATGAAGGCAAACTCGGGCCCCCCCCCCCCCACAAAAAAAACAGTGTACACTAAATGTCGGGTCCCTTAATCATCAGAACAAAACTTGATTATTCAAACGATTATTGAACGACGCGACGCGACCATATCAACACCAACCTAACTGTTGCTTAAAAATTTCACATTCATTTCAATGGTCATGTCCCATTTCGCAGAATCCCGTTTCGCAGGAAATAAACTAGATCAATATTTTTCTGCAAAACGGGAATTCCCGTCTCACAGAATCCCGCTTCGCAGAATTTTTTTTCAAATCAGTCGCTGCCGCGCTCGTTGCGGCTGAACATATAACATCAGAAACCGCAACTGATCACAAGTTCCCTCCAATTAGAAATGCATATTTAACTTCTCCAATGTTACATTTTTAAAGAATATTTTAATTCGGCGAAACAGGATTCTGCAAAACCGAAATTCCCGTTTCGCGGAAAATTCGTAACCCGTTTTATTTCCTGCGAAACGGGATTTTACGAAATGAGATTCTGCGGAACGGGAAATCACCATTTCGATCGACTGGAAGCCGAACAAGTTACGTGCAAAAATTGTAAAGACGGCTTGGATATTTAACCAAAATGCGAAGTTTTAATCCAAGTGCAAAAGATTTAATTCTTGTGCAAGTTTAAAGAATTTAAAGATCGGAGCCAAGCGAAGCGACCATTATATTGTCCTGTTTAAAGCTTTGAACCGAGAAGCCCTTATCGTATATAGCATGCAATTCCGGGAACGAATTAACGGCGACACTTTGTTGACGCATTATCGTTTTTACGGCTACAACGTTAAAGTTTCGAACCCATCTTCAACAAATATTGATGTAAAACCTACAACGTTTTATTTTTATAACCGTAATTCGATACAAAACTGGAAACGGCCATGTTCACGGAATTGCATGGTAGTGTTGAAACGTTGGGAACAAACACCTCATGGGGTCCTAAAGATACAAATACAGATTTTAAACTAACTATAGTTAAACACGAACTAAAAAAAAAAATATTATAAACCGAAACTGTGAGTAACATAAATATGTTGAAAGCAACTAAAGAAATCGCTTTCATCATCCCCCAAAAAATCTACGGTTACGCAAAAACAGAATCATGTCAGTGAAGTTTGGTGTGCCGGAAGTTTGGTATTGTCAACTATCAAGAGTTAATTGTCAAAATTACCAATTTCAGCACATAGGTCTTAACGAGAAATAAGTTAACACTGTGTGTTGTATGTAACATTTCAAATCCACAATTTCATAAAATCCCTATAGTTGAGAACTTGAAGGCAGCACAATTTTGTCCGTATCAGTCATTTAGACACTCATAATTCGTTTGAGCACGTGTGGTGATATTACCGGATAAACCTTGTTGAGCAATGCGTAAATCCTACTGCCTCACCCTCTATTTTATAGCCTATAAATTACCTGCTACATCAACGCGAAAATGTGACACGTTTAAGAATTAGAAAACATACCACAAAATAACAAAGAGGAACTACAATGACTCGATCGAATGCCACCCGCGTGTACCCCCACGATCTGGCCGAAATGTTGGTAAAAATATTTCGGGTAAACGACGGATATTATTGTTGTTAAGCATATCATTAACAGATTTCTTATGACACAATTTTACATCATTATCATATCCGTAATTCTAGTGGCTATAAGTTTTAGACAGTGGTAGGATTAAACATGTCAGTCATATTATGCCTATAGCAAAATGTTGCCGGATTTTATGGTGTGTGTAGAAATGGTAGAAATATGCTCATGAAAATATCCGATAAAAAAAAAAAGAATTCGTTTGGTGTTTAATTTAAGGTTTAAATAAACCCAGGACAGGAAACGAACACGAACAAGGTTTTCATGTAATATTTTAGATACCACAATGTTGCTGTAGTGGTTTAGTCCACGTGAAACCTTACTGCTGTATTAGAATAGTTTTTTTGACCTTGTTTGCTTTTGAGCATGCGTGCATTGCATTACTCGTCACGAGGAATGCAAAATTCCTATTTTATATAACAACGAACCAGGCAGAAAGCACTAAATAACAAAATCATTTACAATAGGGAATTCACAACAAAATAAGCAAAACGAACACTGGACAAAAAATAATATTAATAATAAAACACCTTAAAATATTGATTTGTACGAGCTCATGAAATACTAGGAAACTTAAAAAAATTCGACAGTTCTTTGGTAAGTCGTTCCACACACTGGGAGCAGTGTAAGACAGACTCATTTTCCCGTAGTTAGCTCTACATTTACGAGGAACGAGTTTATCATTGTTGCGGGTGTTGTGAATGTGATTATCCCAATAAGTTCTATAGTTACTTATATGGCTTAATGACAACGCTGAAAATGGGAAAAAAACTAGCATCGCCGCGTGTTATGAACGGAAAGAAGACAACTTGACTGCTGACCAATGAAAAATTAAACACAAAAACTAAGGGGTGTGGATGAGGCTATGTGGCTAGCTTATGTGTGCATTTGGTTCGCGTTAATTTCAAGCTAATCCCTAACAAGAAGAAACCAAAAAAATACTTTTACGATTCCAGGTCTGGTACTTACTTCCGATCTGAGCCAAAGGACAAAAACCATACAGGGAAAATTTGGTTCCACAATGTTAAAAAATGGCGGATATGTTAAACATCAAAATTTTCGCGTAACACGGGAAAATGAGGTCAAATCTTACAGTGGATTAACTGCAACAAACTAAACACCAAGAGCGAAAAAATGTTGGAAACCCAAAGGGGAAGGGAAAACAAAAGGCTGAATCGGAAAAATGGACCCCCTGTCGGAAAAACAGGACGTGGCCGAAACTACGAATAAAGGCGGTTAAACTGTCAAAAACAAAGGTAAAAAAAATTACCGGTTGGAAATTTCAGTTTCAACCCCTTCCCCCCGGAATATTTTGTCTTCTAGTCGACCCCGCTAAGTTTATAATATCTATCGAATAATTAAGTTGACAGCAGCGGGGGCTTAGGGCCTATATGAATGCCATTTAAATGAGTTTCAGATCTAACATAATATTTGTTTAACATTTATACATATTTAATGATTTTAAAATTGTAATTGTATTTCCTGATTGATTGACTTGCCTTAATTGTTGTATTACAGATGCATTGGAATTGGATTCTGAACACTTTTAATTTAGGTTGGTGTCAGTGGATACAACGTATCCTTCCTTGTCCTTATATGCGTGTTTTCGTTCGCATTAAATTGCTTCATTAATGCATAATCATGACTTATTTGTATATTAAAAATAGGCTGCTGATGCTACAATGCATGCGTGATGTAAACGTAGGCATACGTAGACATAAAGCTTACAAGGTAAATAATAATAGTGTGGTACCGTAACACGCTGACTTGGCTGCTTTGTAAGATACTTTAAGATATCGAGATATCAACATTTCGGTCAGTGTCACATACATTAATCTTGCAATTTCTTCCGTATAACGAAGGCGTTTTTTTTCTTTACCGGAACTGCACATCCAAGTCCGAGTGCTATACGTCGTCAAATCAGCGTGCTATTCGTTGTTATTAGCTTATGTTGTTCATATTGCATTGGAACTCTGGGCAGATTAATTTTTTTTGTATTCAATTATAGCTTAACGATACACCCTTGAGCAATACATTAAATACGATGATGCGATTTGAAAAGAGCTTTTACAAATCATACCATTAAAAAAAAAATGATTTTCCTATTACGTGTTTTCAAGTGCATTTTTTTTCTAAAATGGCAAATATACTCAAATTTGATTTTCCAATGAGAAAAATGTTGTGCGTTTAGGTTCATGCAGTTCGTCGAAAAATTCAAATGAAATGGGCGCTTGTAGCTTAAATGAATGTAAATGATAACGGCGCTATCGTTACAATGTAAATCTCATGCAGTTTGCACTTTTAAACGAGCACCAAATTTGAATGATTTAGGAAATGAGGTTACTATGTAGGCTAGTGTTAGCTAGATGGGATACAATTCTCTTCGCGTGTTGTGTACTTCCAAATCGGCAAATTAAGCAAGAATAGTCTGAATTTATTCTATCCATGAAGTTCTCCCCAAATTGTTTGAGTTTTTGTGCTTTGAAGATTATAATGTAACGATAAACAGTTTCGGTGGCGTTTTATGAGGCCCAATTTCTTCTGTATACATGTAAAAATAAGTCGACAGAATGTTGACGCTGCCGCATTTATGGTTTATGTTAAGGATAACTGAACATGTGACAGCGCTTATTACGAACATAATAAAGATATTATATTTTCCGAAATTAATAAAATTCAAGTTTGTACAACATAACATGTGCATGCTTGTTAATGCTAACGCTCACTCGCCGTATTTCCTCTTCATTTACTTTGTTGTTGATAAGGAGACGTTTTAAAGTCACTGCCGTGTTTCGAATATAGCTCTTTTCTGTTTCGTTTTCACAATAGCCATTTTGGATTTTTTTTGTCTGTGCAAAATTATAAACTTAAACAATCCGAAAATGCTACTTGTATCTATAGCTAAGATGCATTTTAGAAAAATAAAACAGTTTACAAATCTATTTATAGCTAAGATGCATTTTAGAAAAAAAAACTGTTTACAAACCTCGAAAATCTTTGCACTTCACCCTTAAAAAGTATGACACACGTTTACTGTTCAGCTTTACGCCGTAAAGTTTTACGCGTAAAGGCTGATTATAGATTCAAGTCAACATTTCGATATTTAGAGCACAAACTGAGTGGTGATTCACTTGGCAGTTTCTGGTTGCATGTGGGCTTCCATGCTTACACCCATGCTGTACAGAGAAGCGCCTGCACATCGTTGTATATAGTTACTGTCACAACACGTTCAGTTATAACTTAGGTAATTAGTTAGCTGGTTTGTACAACAGTTACCAAGAAGATCTTCGAAGTTTCTTAGGGGGCACCTTTTGACCCAAACAGTTTTTATTGGGGTTCGAAAATTATCGAAATCTAAATCTGTTTCTGTTGACTTACGGATTGTAAATACTGAAACAAATACACAAGTGACAAAATACACACACACACACACACAGCCAAGCATAAAACAATGAAGCAAGCGTAAACTCCTGCCCTAATTTTGTTAAGCCGTAAAAAAAATCTCTTTTTTTGGTTAACATTTAAGCAGCCAGGTGAAGAGTAAGAAGGATAATAGTAAGCTCAGAGCCAAATGCAGAAGGATAAGCGTGAACCTTGTGGACAGATTTACGTATGATTTATCACGACTTATTGTATTGCAGTTTACTTAAATGTATTTTAATCACAAGTATTTTTATTTTGCCCATTTTCTTTTTTAAATCCGTTTACATTCGTCCGAAAACAATACAAACTTTTGATTTTATTATTTCCGTTAAACAGAATTGGTAACGATGGCCATTTTCGGTGTCCGCAGCGAGCCCCTCTTTAATGTAAGCAAGAATGCGATAATAATATTCCAATAAAATTAACACTGGCGATGGCCAGTGTTAGTAAGGGTCAGCCTAGGGTCTCTGTGTTAAACTCTCAACTTTGAGAGCGTATAACTCCGTCAAAAGTGAACATTTTAAAACCAAATTTGGAATCCAGCCTCGACTAGTCAAGGCCTCTCTACAGTCCAAAAATTGTGAAACTCGGTCCAGCCCAATCCAAGATCCAGGCGTTTACGCAACCCAAATCTGCTTTGTTATTGACGCTACCTTTTGTGTACATTTTGTCATTTTGTGCACTTTGTGTCCGAATTTACAACCCATAAGTAAACAGAAACAGATTTAGATGACTTAATCGCAATCCGATACATAGAACCCTGATACATCGCAAGAAAATCAAAATCTAGTTTTACAATTTGAATAAGTAAGTGTATTTCACGTCTATTTGCGAACCAAATGAGAGAAGCACGCTCTCCCCCCACCACAAGAGCTGTTGTTCGCGTGTGATGTGAAAGAAGAAGAGCTGGCTCTTTTGTTAGGAAAAACACAAATCTGGCTCCAGTAATCAAAATCTAGCTCGAAATAATACAAAATGTTGACAAAAATGAAGAGAAAAGCAATACAATATCAATACTTACACAAAAATACTAGATGGGTATATGAATCAAAAATTTAGCCTAAGCCATGCTTAACACTAATACAAAAACAGAAAAACAAAACCAAAGCGCTGCAAATAATTTACAAGAAGAAGAATGGAATGTTCACCTCACAATGCTTAACTTGCTTTCGAAGCTATACTGGCTAACATTATTCAACCACTCAAACTGCCTGGTTTTTAAATCACGTACAAATTGGTTGTTGCTTTAACCTTAATAGACTAAGTTGTCGAATTTGCTACTAAGGTAGAAGGTGGATTGATAAAATCGTTCTTTTGGTTCTACGGCAGCAATTCGTTCAGTGTGGTAGTTCGTCACATGGCGTGTCGAAAGGTGAGCGCTGTTTTTTTTTCCTAAAATTGAACAGTGTTCTAGTAACACTTGCGAATTGGCAGAGGACATCGAGCTGCTGCTAAAGCTAGAGCAGTGATTCCGTTGCCTTTTAAATATCACCACTTTTAACCTTTTTTTTTCAAATTTGATGACATGTTCTTCAGCAGTCATGCTTGTGCCACCCCAACAGAATACAGGTATCCCGAGACAACTCTAAACTGATAGTAATTCATAGCCTTTCACCATATCCTATAGGGAAGTAACACAACGTAGTATTATTGTGTATAACTCTATAGTGGAATCAGTAACTGGGTTAGCTGCAAGGAGCACCGGGGGCGAAAAGAAGGTCGTCTTACTGAAGGCAATGCTATTAGACTGGATTTCTTAAGGTTATAACGCGCGATTTTTATTGTTGGAGATAACAACGTTCTTTTAAGCCTAAGAAATCCGCTCTCAAAGCACTGTCTTGACTAGAAGTGCCGTTGTTTTCCGTTACATTTTAATCTAGTGCACCTTATAGCTATTACCTCCTTGTAGCTATTACCTATTATTGTCTCGTAGCTAATATGACGTCACTTGACGCTGATCTATAGCAACAAAAATAGAAGTAGCCAGTCACTCATTTGCCAAAACTGCTATTCCACATGCTGACTTGAAGCTACCACAAATAAATACACGCAAATCGCTAGCAACACAACGCGATAAATCTAAATCTAAATAAAATTTTCCATTGGCTATCAAAGAACATGCAAACAATCAACATTTGCAAACTTACATTTGTTTGAAAAGAAAGTCAGTGTTTTCAAAAATTACATTTCACAAAATTCGGCTCTATCTCCTCGCTTGCTGCTTTCGAACAAAAATGATTCACTCTTAATAGCTTTACTTTCACCTAACGAGTTGAAAGACTTGTTGTGTGGGTTTGCGGCAAGCCCGTGACCAAGCGAGTGGCCCGTGGCCAAGCCCGTGTCCGCACGCTTGGTCGCCCGCCTCATTCAGCGCTATCATCTTACTATAATAGCCTGGTCCGAGTCAATCTCCCCCCTCCTGTCTTCGCTGACCCATGTTTGCTACCTGTTTGTTTGTTGGTTACGCGTGTCTGTCGTCAACTACTTCTCCCCCACCCCCACTCCGTCCGCCCCACACTCCCATTTCGCCCATCGGCTAGCCTCTTCCTTTGGACGCCCATTAGCCAGTGAAGGGCACCCGTCCTGGCGAATTAACCCATTGAATATAGCCACTAGTGGGCAAGGGAGGAGGAGAATAATGGGAAAAGAAGTAGTGGACTGACTGGCCATTCTGCCCAACCTGTTGACAGTAAACAAGGTGGCTGCCCTGTCATGGATCTTCTTGCCCAGGACCCAGTTTTTGCGAGTAGCCAACGCGTGCGAGTGTGAGGTCACTCGTGGACCCTTCAATGGGTGTCGTCCGTTATAGAGACACGGGTGATGAGCTGAAAGGCGGGGAGGCAGCGTTTGCAGCAGACAACTGAAGCACGCGACGGCAATGGCGGCCATTGTGAAGCGATCCGACTCCTTATCTCTATCTGTTTGGTTGATCATCGAGGTTACTTACGTGTCTTCAGATCCTGTTACCAGTAAGTGGTAACCACTTGACACGATACTGGCATGGTCCACTGCACGCAGTACTAAATTGGCTTTGACCAGTTCTGCACTCTGGTAAACGTTAGTGTGATGAGTAACGATCGGCAACAGACACTGGCGTTTTAAGCCTTTCTTCACCGCGGTGGTGTCTCAAGGCCTAGATACTTGGGGGGAGGGGAGGGAAATCGACAACATTCCCTGTAATCTTTATAGTTCGTACATTTTTTTTTACAGATTGTTTCAACATTGTACGAAATAGGTTCGGAACAGGTGGAAGAGAAGGTATATCGTATATTTTATTTTATTTAGCTATAATTTATCTGGCTCTATCATTCCAGCAGTAGCCTAGAACTTGATGTTTTTTTTTCTTTTGCTGATTCTTTCCTAGTTTTTTTTAAAGTTTATTATGCGCAAAAAACACGTAGTCAATATTTAAAAATCATGAAATTCCCTTCACCGTAAAAACTTTTGTTTTAAAATAAACACATTCTATTCAGACCTAGAAAACGTTTTCAGACGTTTATGGCTAAAAAACATATAAACACGTTTTACAAATAGCCCGTACTGAGCAGAAACCTTTCAACGTTAGCGTTAATGTATGTAGGCTATACGGGGTGCAGATGCAATCAATATGCGTTTAAAATAAAACACTATAGGATTCAATTTACCAAACTTTATAAAACACTTGCTTGAAACACATAAAGCGACTAAAGTGTTTTAAATAAAACAATAATGCTTTTATCTTAAAACAGTATCGTTTACTTTTACTGCACATGATAAACATGAGCGTTTTTTTAAACACCATTTTCAAAAGCATATGCGTTGTAATATAAACATTACTGTTTTATTTAAACGCTTTTGTCGCTTCATGTGTTTTAAGCGTGTGTTTATAAAATGTCGCAAATTAAACGCTAGCGTTTTATTTAAAAACGTATTTCACGTCTGCAACACTAAATAAACACTAATGAAAAGGTTTCTTCTCAGCCCTTACTATTCGTAAACCGCTTTTAGATGTTTTTTCAGTCTAAAAAAGTTTTCTAGGTGTGTCTAATGTATTTATTTAAAAACACGTAATATCTGCAATTTATGCTGTCGGTTTGCTAAAAACAATTATGGTCAACAATGCTAATTATTGTGTTTTAAAACTGTGGTTTTAAACAAATCTTAATTTTGCAGGCCATGGTTTCTGAGAAAGAATTAATTTGGCTATGTCTGCTTCACTATACGTCAGTTACACACATCTAACATAAATTCACAAAAACCATGTAAAATGTAACCCTTCACACCTACTTACTAAACCATGTAGTACTACACATCTAACCCATTAGTTCCGTAATAAATAAATAATAAATATATAAAAAATTTTTTGCAATTGCAAATGGTTAAGCAAGGATCGGGGGGTCACTGACAGCCTGCCAAATCTAAAAAAAAAAAAATAAGAAAGTAAATTTCAAACGATTTAAAGGCGAGTGCGCCCGGATTGGAGGGTATGTCAATGACTAAAAATACATGTGGGATAGAGAGTCTCATGTCAGGTTTTAGGGGTAGGAACGTTGCATGGATTTCTGGAGATTTATGCCACGGGTTAAACGTTTCCGGAATGCCTCTACAGAACAACACGTGACCACCTCTTCGGGTAGGGAATTCCAGATGCCAATCACCCTAACGGAAAAAAGTTTCGACGGCAGTCCAAGTGAGACGAATATATACATAAAGCGATCCATAAACTGACAAAAGAGCAATTAACCCTAACCATTTAACCCTATATCAAAAATTATCAAAATTAATTTCATACAAATTCTGGCAAGCTGGCATCGAATATAGACTGAAGAGGGATGTGTACGATGCTCTAAGCGCAGCCCTGCGTTCACTGTGTGCTACAACAGCCACCCACTATGGTCTACAAACTTTCCATCATTGTTATCGACCCTCAATCAATCATCACGAAGTCGCAGAAAGAAATATACTACCAAAAGTTTATGACGAACAGGAAGTGAAGAACTTTGATACATTATGATTTACTATTTGTTCTAGTTAGGAGATGCGCTCGCTCCGTTAATTAGCAGATCTACATTATTAATACCGTAAGCGACGAAGACTACCATCATCAGCAACCCAATACAACATGAGAAATAGCTCGCGAGTGGCATATTCTGCAATCGAGTAAAGGATGCCACCCACGGCTATAGGCTACATGTTATAAGAATAAAAAAGCCAGATAGTGCACAAAAATCGCAGGGGTGAGGTCGTTTGGTCCTAATGCTTACCTTTTTTTCCCCTGGTTAAGCTTAGGTTCTTTTTAATCGTTTTTCTGTGTTTATTTCCAACTTAGCTATTATACAACAGTATGCAGAACTGTCATGAACTGTATTTGTTTTTCATGTTGACGAAATTTTGCACCTGATGACGAGGTGAAAGTAACCTCGAAACGTCGTGCTTTTTGTATATTTGTGCAATGCTTGGCTTTTTTATTCATATATCGTTTTTTAGTGCTTGTTCTACTTCACAACTGGTACATGTTGACGGGTGAGCCGAAAAGTTAGACAGGTCACCACCTAATTGAAATAAAAATTCTGCCGGTGCCTAGATTCGAACCAGCATCATCCTTCTTACATCTATATACAAACGCATTTGTCAGCTGAGCTATCGTCACATGAAAATCATGACTTTTAAAAAAAACCTTACAAGGTACATGAATTTTGTATACAAATTCGCCAAATTGGGCGTTGTAATCCGTCATACCCTGGAACAGAACCTTAGTACCGTTCACAATCCTCGCTCCTAACAGGTTTTTTTTTTTTATAAACTTCTGATATGACGAAATAAAGAAGTATTGTGGTGCCTTTCTACTGCAGTCTTCAAACATTTTTTTTTAAATTTTTCTTTTAATAGCCAAATTGTTTCAAGCTGGCTGCGAGCCCAACCAGTGGAGCATCAGTATTCATCTGTCGTAGCGTGTGTAGGCTATGTATTCGCAGTGCAAGAATCTTTGTTGGTTTTGTGGGTGAGCCCGATATGCAAACGTAGCAAAGCAAACAGTATTGTCGTCGGAATGGTGAGGGCTGAGGGGCCTGCGCCATTCAGTTGGTGAATAATTGCTCACTCCACTCCAACACAATAGTGAATGGCATATGCGATGAATTGAACAAAGGAGCAGCTCAAGTTGGACTCTATACACAGCCGCCATTAAAACGAGTGAAATGGCTACCTCTCATGGCAGCCATAGTTCGCTCATAAGTCGGCTATTTCTCAGCTCTGTAGCTTGTCGGCGAGGATCATCTATCACTAACGCTTGCAAACACGTAGCCTATTAGTAGGAATAATCTTGGCTAATTGCTACAAAAGAATTAAACTTTGTACAGCTAGGAACAGAGAAGACTGTTACATGATATAAGTGGAACAACAATATTGTTATCGAGTTTAATATTTCTAAACTGGCGTTTCGATGTAAATATATTCATATAATTGAGTTCTGCCGATTAAAATTATTCGGCCAAACGCCAGAGGTGCTATATTAGCCTATAGAGCAGTGACATTTGCCGCCATATTGGCACCAGATTGGCACCAGTATGGGTTTTGGAGGGCATAACTACAAGGTGCACTAAATAAAAATGGAGAGAAAAACAACGGAAGAGCGGATTTCTTAGGCTTAAAATAACGTTGTTTTCTCCAACAACAAAAATGGCGCGTTTTAGGTCTAAGAAATCACTCTTCACAGCATCGGCTTCAGTATGACGCCCTTCTGTTTTTCTCTGAAGTGCCCCTCGCAGCTAACCCATTAAGGCTCCAGCATAGAGTTATATACAATAATACTACGTCGTGTCACTGCTCTATAGTACTTTATTTTCTGTATTCTCATTACCAGCGTACGCAGCAATACCTGAATATGAAGCAACGAACACCGAAGCAAGAGAACGAATCCAGCACCGACCTTTACGAGCGCATCTGGATAGCTATGCCACCTCGCGTCGTATTTGTTGTAGAAATTATAAAAAAGCGACCATGTTGTTTCAAAACCTGTGAAATTGGGATTATACCTTTAAAAAAAATTAGGCTAATTATTTTCTGCATTCTTCTCATACGTAATATCACAAGAGCTAATGAAATTATCGAAAATTTTTCAACCAGACTGTTTCTCCCCTAGCCTATAAGCTCACGAGTGCTATTTACGCAGACATTAATTTCACGAGTACGAAGTACAAGGGAAATTATCTGCCAATAAATGGCAAAGTGCGTTTAATAGGCCAAAACGCGGGGTGACGACAAAAAATTGATAATTTTCAATAGCTCACGGGGTATTTAGTTAGATAATTTCTTGTGGTTTGTTGCCATCGTGGTTGAGCAATAGCAGATCTCAGCCTATTTACCGGAAGAAGCTGATCTAATTCTAGGACTGTAAAGGGGAACCTGGCAAAGTCCCTGTGTTGAGCAGGATAGTGTTAGAGACTATCAGGATCATTTAGCAGCTCTGGGATCTATTCTGGACATTTTTTCAGACATTATTAAGACTATTTGCTGATAGGAAACATTTGGTACGAAATTTAATGGTTACAAATAGACATAAGTTAAACGTCACTGTGTGATGTTGCTGTGTTTACTGTTGTGAAGAACAAGCACTCGGTCAGCAAATCATGCGTCGTTGTAATGAAATCCGAATGCCATTTTTCGTAAATAGTGTACATATTTTGACTTTTTATTAACTCCAAGATTACATAAAAAGTAAAATAGTGGAGCGTTACAAAACGGCGCTCTTGCTACGAGCTTAGACGTGATCGGCTGTTAGGCCTAACGATGACTAATTCTAACTGACGGTGCTTGGTTGTCAGGTTACACAAACTAACGCCACACAGCGTATTTCGAAAGAAAGGCTTGTTTGTGGCGGTGCTTGGTTGCTATAACAGGTTAGGCAAACTAACGACACACAGCTTATTTCGAAATAAAGGTTTGTTTGTAGGTTGTCCAGATTGTTTACGGTACGAAAATATATACTTTTAATGAAATGGACACGCCAAACGTAGCCTATCGTAACACGTCGGCACTGTAACGTATGAAGCTAGTGAAGGCCAACAGCGGCATCAATTTCATATTTCAGGCGACAACCAATAAAAGCTACCTGATATTCCATTACTGACTTAGTGTTAAATTCACCCAATCAACATCGACTGAATAAGTGAATAGGTTTGCATCTGTATTTATTTGACTCCTATTGAGCCGTCGGCTTTCCGTCCTGTTTACGTTCAGTAAGCGTGCAGTCAATCGAGTACAAACGAGTATTTGCGTGCTATAATCAACATGAGCACAGCAGATTTCTGGGGCCATGTTCATACGGGAAGAGAAGGGCCCCGAAAATGCGCTTGTGTTCATGTTGATTGACGCATGTAAAAGATTCTAGATACTTCCTAGTGAAATTACCCCTCTCCATCCCAACCTTGGAGTTGAAAAGGACCTTAATTCTAATATTTTATTTCATTTATTTTTGTTTTAGTATTAAAACGCCGTAGAAGCAGTTTCATGTCTTTTGCAACACGAACTATAATTACGTAATTAACCGAACAATATAAAAAAGAAAAGAAACTGACAATGTCGAGATTCGAATTACGTATTTTAATCCTTTTGTTCCCAGTAGCCCTCTAGTTCTCAATTACAATATCATCGTAGCCGATCTTTACAATGAATGAAGAAATTGTTAAAAAGAGTGGCACACGGAAGGTGGCAGTTTTTATTGCAATTGTGAAGTAATGAAAGAGTAAAATTATCCTGAACTGAACTCATGCATTGGGAAGCAACTGAGTTAAGATCAAATGAAATAGGAATAAAACTGCACAAATAACACCGTACAATAATATTTGAGGGTATCATCCCAAACATAAATTCATACGTCATCTGCTAAATCATTCATTGAAAAGTATGGGGCCAAGAACTGAGTCATGCATCTTACTCAAGTTAATCAGTTACGACGTAGGGATTCCACGGAAGAAAACACGAATTGTTTGGTTTGGAAGCTAAACACTGATTCATTTCCATATTTAGAATCAGGTACTAGACCAAAACAAATAGTCCATGAACGCTAGCGATGCACAAGAAAAAAAGAAAAAGAAAAAAAAATGCGACAACGTTTGACCTTTAAATTTCGTAATCAGTTTCTTTTCAAGGCCGACACTAAAACGTAATATAAAGGAAAAGTCGCTCACTAACAATATTCTGTACCATCAGTTCTAACGAATATTTATATTTAAGTTGTCATTTCTGGTAGGCTATCGTCAACACATTTTATGTGAACTTATCAGTTGAAAGGCCTGCCTATTTATTTGGCGTCGTACCAGTTGTTATTTAGCGTAGGATCTAAATATTATGTTATTGTAAAAAAATTACACATCGTTGGTGAACAAGTCACAGAAATTATTGGCCACATGAGCATTGGGTCTCAAGTCAGGCGGCCGCCTTGTCACCTATACGAAAATAGGCGCCAAAAATGAGTTTTGTGCAAATATCATCGGAAAATTATTTATTTTCAATTCCAAAATTGCGCAGACAGCAACCACTTTCACAGCTATAAAACACCATTAAAATGTTTGCTTTTTATTTAAAGTGGCACTATCACCGATTGAAATGCGAACGAAAACACCATGGCGCCATCTAGCGGTAGTGATATTGTTAACCTTTACAGCTTGCTGCCGAGCTGTAAAACGAACCACATTTTCACTCAGTAATTATGGAGGTCGTGGCTTGCGTGTTTCGTTAAAAGAAATGCCGCTGTGCGTATCTTCGCTTGGTGCAAGAAAGTGCTAGATGGTACTAGATAGCGCTAGATGTTACCAGATTCTGCCTACTTTCAATCGGTGATAGTGCCACTTTAAATATTCAACAAAACAACATAATGAACACAAAATGGATTACAATTTCAAAAAACTCCTAATATCTAGGTCACAATTCCTCTAGAAAGGAAGTCAGCATTAAAATGAACTGATCCTAGCACTTATTATCCACTAAGGGTCTAGGATAATTTGGTGTAAGACATTTTGGTGTGGGAAGCTTTGGTATAGGACATTTTGATGAGGCACATTTCGGTGTAGGACATTGGTACACGGATATTTGGTATAATACCAAAATATCAATTTAAAAAATGGTGGCGGCACTGCACTTCTGTGATTGCTGCACAACGTCTCTGCCTACCTCGCGCTGCCGCGCTCTCTGTGGCTATATAAACTACATATAACACGAGCAACTACAACTGATCACAAATTCCATCAAGACAGATTACAATTATATTACAGCACAATGTCCTTGCTCCAAACTGTCGGTTCACCGAAATGTCCTTGCACCAAAATCAAAATGTTCTGCAGCATAATGACCCACACGAAACGCACCAGACTGTCCGGCTCCCATTCACAAGCTGCACCCACGTTAGAATATAAGTATTGGAGTGGAATACCCATTAGGTTTTTATTGAAAGTTTAATCTATTTAATGTGTATTCATAGTACTTAATTTTGTTGTAGCAACTGAAAAAGTTTAGATACGAAGCAACAATGCTGATGGTGTTATTTTGTCGCAGAGCGGCCTGCATTTTAAACGATTTCGCATGGTATAAGGCTATTTTCTAAAATTATTCATCTTTATTTTTTGTGGCGCCATATATTTTTAAAATTGGTATGTGATCGACATTTGAAAATTGTCGGCTGTTTATTTTTAAAATGTTTACCTACATAAGCGTACGTACACAAGCTTTAATCACTATTGTTCCAATTAACTATACGAACGAAATGGCAAAGTTCCACTCAATATTTCTAATACGGTCCATAATCTAAATTGGTTACTATGTGGCTTTTGGTATTATTCAGTTCTTACGTTTTCACTATTTCTATTGGAGGATAGAAAAAAAATCATAATTAAATATCTAACAGTGAACTATGATGTGTGTTAATATACATACATTCTTTGTTGGAAGAAACATGGTGATAACATTACGATTAAATCCATCAATTGTACGATGTCCAGAATTCAGAAATGTTGAACTCTTCAGGCTGCATAATGACAAGTTTATGACCAGGTAATCTTATTATTTTTTAACCTATTTAATTCCTTGTTTTTTGTTACCGTGCATATCGTGCTGTTCTAACAAATCCAATTTAACATTATTCGCAGCCTAAATATGTTTGTTATTTCGGTATTTAAAATATATTTTGTAAAACATAAATCTGCGGCATCATAAACCGGTATTCCGTTTATCAGTGTTTAATAAACAAAACTAAAAATGTTCTTGCATTTTTCACTTGATCGGATTCTTGTGAGCGTTTTGCACTATTAATTATTTGAATTTAATAATTTTCATTTAATGACTGTTCTGCATCACTTTGATCGTATTTTTGACAACGAACGTATCGTTTTGACGGACACAATTTTGCGAACTTAATTTCACTGCGGTAGATTTTCCGACCGTCGTAAAAGCATTAGGCCTAAGACAGTTCAGACCACGAATGCCGAGTTACTTCAACGCACCAAAATTGGAATCTGTTGAATGCCCCCTATTTCCACCCCCATCCCAGATAACGTAAGTAAGAGTACACAGGCGATGAAAGGTAGGCTAGGAATATCTGAACTGTATGTG
>JAHWFP010191918.1:0-22706 GCA_023313725.1 Lithobius niger | reverse complement strand
CCCCCCCCCCGTCATCAGTTGGGGAAATATCACAACATATTTTGGTAATAATTAGTGATTGGTTCTGGATATGGATAAGCAATGTAATACAGCGGAACAGAGTATAGGCTAAACTAGGCATATGTCAGATTAAAGGGGGTTACTCCGCGGGTCGTACTGGTCATGATTGTGAACAGCTAAAATGAAATTAAATCCGTGGATGAACTATTATCGGTAGTTACCGGTAATGAATCAACACTGGAGTTGTATAAGAATTACTGAACTATATATTTTGAGAAGCTGTGGACAGCCAAACAAGCCCTCGCTGATTATATTGTTTTTTTAACCTACGAACACAAAATATACAATTTTGTGGGAGAGCCGGTAAACATGTGGGCTTCGGTACGTATTTAGTTGCCAAATACAAAAAAAATGGGGTCACGGAAAAAAAAGTTGACATCCCTGAACCGAACGAGAGATAGGCAAATAATAAATCCTTAAAAATATGTCAAAAGATGTACGCAAAATAATTTTGTATAGGCTCCAGCCTTGCCTCAACTTCATTTTAAAATCCTACACCTGTGTGTAATTCAGGCGACTTTTACAGAACCGTTCTCAGGTCATAATTCCATTACCACAATGCAAAGAAAGGGTGCAGGTGCTGTTGGTGAGAAATGCATTAAAAAAACGTCGCCAATGGGTGATCCGTTTCCGTACTTCTCTTATTACGGAAGCATATTGTGCTTGAGGCTTGTAATTCTGCGCTCTGGTTCGGAAAGTGAGACCCTGTTATACACGAATTGAGGGTCAGGTATCTCGAAACCAGGAACATTTCTCCTTTTCCCCCTCCTCCCTATCCTTCCCCCTTTCTCTCACTCACCTCCCAGGGTTCCCTCGTTGAAGGACTTGTTCACAATGCCAGCAATTCGACACACCTTCCCTTCCATGGGGCACAACACTTGAGCATGATGATGCCCAATTCACAGAAGCCAGTCGAAACTCGTATTTCGTCGCATCGAGAAATTTTCTACTTAATGCTCTTAAGGGGAGTGAAGAGGGATCTGAGAATAAATTTTAGTTCTTCCGTGTTGCTGATAGTATTTATGTATAGAAAGCAGGTCTTTCCACAGCTATAGTTCCCGTCCGATAAAAGTCCTCGAGTTTTAGAAGTTGAATTGAGGCTCATATACATTTAGTTTGTTCTCAGCTCCTCCACGTAGCCTATTCATAGGATATAGGACTGTTTACTGTTTGAGATATACAACATAAATGAAATCTGACGCTCAATCCTTTCGAGAAAATGATTTAGTCCACTAAAAGCGCAACAGGGGCTTAAACCCGACTTTCCTATTCACGTCCATTTGACATGGCTGTTTTTAATTATTTTTAATTCTAAGTTAAACTTAACTTAACTTAAACTTTTGGATTTTAATAAGCTTGGGTGACATCTCAACTTCTTGCCCTTTAGTTACTTCGCCATACCCCCTCTCCCTTCTTTTACCTGCATACTTTTTACCTGCATATTCATTCAACGCTGTCCCCTTTTCGGCTGGCAGTCAGCGACCCCCTGGGTCCTGTTCCTCTAGCAACAAATCATTTTATTTTATATTATGTAACTGGCATAAATTCTGGTATGACTGAAGCTATATCCTTGAGCGAACGAGGATGATGTGATAATGAAGCTGGTATAAGCCCTAACAGAAAGAAGTTTGCGAACACTCTGGAAGGTTTATACTACGCAGTTCTCTTAGAAAATAACTGCCTTTGAGGATAGGGCGAGGCATAGAATGTTTGGTAAGATCTAGAGTTGGGGTTTGATCGATCTCTGTAATGTGTAAATGCAGTGGCAATCCGGACCGCTGCACTGTGACTGAGGTTGGAGCTAATGATCTAGCTGTCGACCCGCCATCAAGCATCAAAACTTCTATCCCCCCCCCCCCCACCCCTCCTCCATTTGCTAGTTCGAATCCCCGGGTTAATTAAAATGACGTCGTAAGGGTTCAAGCAAAATTAAAAAAGTTACACAACTGAACGAATTTGAACTTCTTTCATCAGAAGAATCCTTTACCAACGATAACTTACAAATTATGTGTGTTTATGAGACGGAATAAGTTTTAGAAGCAATAGTCCTAAAAGAAAAATCATCTGTCATGATGAGAGCGGGGGAATATGACAAAATGTGCAACAAATTAATTTTCGCTAAATTATTTTTGACTAAATTTTTCTCTCTAAATTTTACGTGCAAGTTTTCCCCAATTGGCAATGGACGTCCACACTTGAGTACTTTTTTTGATGCTCGTAAATTATTTGTGGACTACCGTATAGCTTATTTGTGGTAATTCTCATTTTGTTTGTGATAATAGTGATACTTTTTAGAATTTCGAATGGTTTCATACTGTGGACGTTGATAATTCACATGTGAACGGACATTATGGCGGAAGTTCACAATTTCGTTGTGATTAGTTTAAAGTTGGGATTAGTTTTGGAATTCGTAATTTTTTTGCGACCATTCAAAACTCAGAAGGCATATCGAAGAGGTAATGTTGTGTGGGTGGCCCGTTTTAGGCCGAATGGTTTTAGCTAATTTTTGCGCTCAGAAACCATGCTGTGAAACCTACTCCATTATCAAGCAACTGTTTAAAAACAGACTAAGCCGTAAACCAAACCACACTTGTTTTAAAAGTGTAATTATAAAAAAACTCTTATATGAGGAAAAAAGATTGAGAAACGAAAAAGTAAAGGATAAAACTCACAACACAGTGAACACTAGCTTGTTACCTGTGTAACAACAAACAAGTTTGGAGAAAGACAGCCAGATTACGACATCCCAAAGGTTTTACCGTACATTCCTGTTAATTTATGGGTAGACAAAGTTGGAATGATGAAAAAGAAAATCAAAGCCTGATTAATAACCGATTCAAGATTTGGATTTGAATTTGTGCAGAATGATGCCAAACTGGAAAACATACAGTATGTATTTAAGAAAAAAAAAGTTTTTAACTTTGTTGTGTTTGAAGTTGCGGTTTTTTTCCCATATTTTTGATGTTTATGAAAACAAACAAAAAAGGTAACAAACTTTCTGTAAGATTTTAATGTAATAATATGTTTTGTAAAAATCCCCACTGCACACGAGCAGTTTCGTGGTGCATACTCTAATACTGAAGTTATTAAATAAATTTTTTTTTTAAATAAGGAAAAAAAAAAGAGCGGCCACTGCACCATCTTCTGTGTGGTAGCGTATGGACGCCATAATGACATAAGGAACGCCATAAGCCATAATGACGACAAATGCGTTGAGAAATAAACTTTCAAATTGCAGATAAACATTCAAAATAAACTAACCCTATCACTTCACTACTTCCCGTTGTGGCTTACAATTTATTTTCTTTTGTTTTGAGATTCTATTCACTCTTTTTTATTTCCAAGTTTGGCGTCTGATGTTTTTGTTTTGTTTTTACGATGATGCTAGAGTTTGAAGGACTTTTCTCGGCTGGTACAAGCGCAGGTAAATCGTACGCACAAGCAAACTTCGTATAATCGAGCGCACTTTACCTGAATGAACTGCAAATCGAGCGCACTTTACGAACATGGTAACTCTGGCCGTTCGAAATCAGAACTTGGGGAGGGGGGCGCTACGAGTGGAAATAATACACATCCTAAAGCCTCCACCATTTAGAACTGCCGGCAACTCACTGCCGTAAAATAAGAAGAAGGAAACTCCGGGTGTGCACTTGTGCCTGCAGCGCCCTCAACTCACGTGCGCTCGACGTATTCGTGCGCTCAACGCACCGCACCTCGTTGTGAAAACGTTTTGTAGGTTTGTCTTGCTTTTACAGTGTGCAGTGCTTTTTTTTTTAATATCCATTTCATTGTTATTATTACGACCACGGATGTATTCATCAGCAATTTAAGACTTCCATAATTAATTTATACTCTGTACACACGAGTTATTAATTTGTGAGCGCCTTTAATTTATTTCTGGACGCCCATAACTCATTTTGCAAATGTTTCTAATTATTTTTTTGACATCTGTAATTTAGTCGCAGAGTCGTCGTAATTTTTATTTTTGACATCCTTATTTCGTTGTGAATGTCAGAATTATTTGAGAATGTCCTAAATTACCCGTTATTATTTTGGGGCATCCAGCAGTATTAAATGTTGACGCCCTTAATTTTTTTTTGCAGTAACTTCAAAGCGTGCACAAATGGTGTTGTGGTATTATCGCACGTGCATTGAACGCATCTTGTAGTGAGCGCACAGGCAGGATAAACCGTCTATCGAGCTCATATCCGAAGTTCCATTCTTCGCATACGTATTCCAGCAGTGAGTTTCCGGCAGTTGTGATCGGTGAGGCTGTAAAAAGGTTTGTCGTTCCAACGTGACGTGCGGCCCCGCACAGTTCTGACTGCGTCCTGTCAGAAGTACCACTGCCACATGTTGGCTTGCTGTACGGTTCGCTTTGGTAGCGTGCGCTCACTCATACAAAATTTGCTTGTGCCCTCGTAATACGTGCGTTTGTACGACGGAATGGCACAAGTTACTTGTAATGTTAAGAACGTTTTTTTTTTATAAACTCGTTTTTAATTTAGTCGTGAATGCATAGAATTCTTAAGTGGAAAGAATTTATTTCTTGTACATCTCTAAATTATTGGTGAATGCGTGTTAAATATAATTAAATTTATTAAAATAGGTGACTAGTTATTTCGAATCTACTAAATATTTATTGATATTCTTTTCCAATGGTAAAGTCAGTAGGACGTCTTTAATTACACAGGCTAACTAATCTAATCGCTCGCTTCGCTCGCTTATTTGGCGTCGCCTCGTTTCACTCCGAGGTGATTTGCTACGTGACGTTTGTAAAATGCTGAAACACGTTGCTTTCCCCATAAATACGGCTGTATTCATTTCCAGAATAAAATATAGAGTACGTGTGAACATAAGTGCGGCACTTAATTGATTCTTCACACACTTTTCACGGGTAGTATTATCTCCCCAATACAAAACTTGTTAAGAATTCTTGCCAAGCTTTTCGACCGTTTAAGTGATGATATCAAACGCCAAGCTCTTTCGTCAAGTTAAACCCTCCGAGTAATGGTTCGAAGGTTAAATGAAAAGTTTGAATATTGCTTACTGCGCAATTTTCAAGTACCGTATTCCATTTAACGTTAGTTTTAGTCGGTGGAATTAACTTGACGAAAGAGCTTGGCGTTTGATATCGCTACTTCAAAGGACTGAAAAGTTTGAGGGGATTCCTTAACAAGTTTTGTTTTGGGAAGATATCACATATTTTTGGTTCAACTTGATAAAATTCATTATTTTTTTTTAACAATTAAACTTAAAACCAATGGTATACGGTCCCATTTTTTGTTTTGTTTTGTTCAGATATGAAGTAGGTTTCCTTTAAAGTTTACGCGTGTATTATTCTTTGTCGAGAAGTCCACCAAACTCCATTATTAAGCAGTTGGAAAAGCATTAATTCTTCATTCGTGCTGTGACGTCTCGTTTGGTGCTGCGAAAGTGCACCTTCAGTAGTAGTACGGCTTTGTACGGATTAAGTTTAAGTTAGTGGTTAAGTTTAGTCGTTTAGTTAGGCTAGAATGAGCAAATGGCTTCTGTGGATCTCCTAGGCTTAATAAAGAATCTGAACCTGAATCTGAATCTGAATCTGACGTCTTCGTGTTCATTGTTGTAAGCATATAAATGCTGTTTGGGTGCACCACGTATTAGTTAGGATTAGTTTAGAGTGAGCATATGGCTAGCAGAACTGCGTAGGCTCAAATATGATTTAACCCTAAATATGTTGTTCATTGTCGTACTATTTAAGTTTGGGTTCGTGCTCCCTAAAAACAAACAACAGCAGCAACAAAATGCTGTAACTCTGCCCTTAAAATGGTATTGAAATAATTGGTAATTTTGAACCATGTGCCCTAACCCCCAAATCAGCAAAAGGCACGTTCCACGGTTAAACTATATATCTATCTGCAAAATTTCAGCTTTATGCACCGCATGGTAGAATTGCCATGCACTTGATAAATGTTGTCTTCACTTATGAAACGTGACATTAAGTGTAATGTTGTTGCGTCTGGGTCCAAATATCCGTTGTGTGTCCGGGGACCGCAGTGAAGACCAGTGGGGCTACGATTGTAGTTTGTTTATACATCTTTTCTGACTGCAGTTTCACTTCTCTTTATGTGAAATGTGGTCTATTTTTATTATGGTCCATAGTCAATAATTTAATGTAAATAATTGTCCTTTGCTTCTCAGATAAAATCTAAGATGAACCTGGAAGACGAACCAAGCGACCAACATTTTCCACCAAAATTAACTACCTCCTAGCAGCTAACTGGAGCAAGCCAATGTGTTAGCCAGTGTGTGCAACAGTGTGATTGAAGAAACATAATTTGGTGGATCATGGGCATACACGAAAGACCAAACCGACCACTGTAGCAAACGGTGCACCCGACGCCACCCTTCAGCTGATTGTATAACCCACAACGTTTGGTTATTCAGCGTGCACAGGTTATTTATTTCAAGTGAGCCTTTAGTTTATTCTCAATGTATCGATATCCAACGCAATTATACCCTTTCTTCCATCTTTCGTACTGGGTCCTGGCCCCCATGCTGCCATTTGTCGAACTAGTGTCCGTTTTTACTTTTGCAGAAAACTTACGTTACGCTGTGTAGGCTTTTATCTAAGAAGTGTGAGTGAAAATGTCACTTGTACTGCGTTTAGGCCAAGCATGTGTCGATTCGCGAGAAGGAGCGTTAAACGAATTTAATCCGAGGAAGACATTTTTGCTTCACGAGCCAAGGCCGACTGGAGTAGAATGTGTGTCGTCTCCCGACTCCACGCCAGTTCTCGTACGTACCAGGAAGTTAAAGCTTCTTAGACCTGCTTGGGTAAAATAAGATTTTGACGATGTTAAATCAACTGCTTCTGTCTCAGCCAGCCTTATGGAAACGGTAGAATACAAAGCCAGAGCTATAACATTCAGTCGCCTCTGGTCTTGTTCTACTTATCTTGCAGTTTATTAAATCTTACTGTCTGTTTGTTGCTTCTCATTATTTCCTTCACATTTAACAGGTTCTCACCTGAGCTGTAATTCAGCCCCCCCCCCCCCCACCACCACTCCCTAACCCTAAAGGTTTTGGCGCAAGAAAATAGTCCCAAAATTAGAATGCAGCCTGTTCACCACCAGCAAATGGGCCTTTCCTCCACCCTCTTATTTTTCATCACTACCGCCCCCTAACCTGTAATTTCATAATTTCTTCCTGGAAATCAAGGCAGACAGTGCCAAATACATTACATGGAGTTAATTTATGGAAAGTACTTTGATCGTAAGTGCAGCCCAAATTATTAGTTTTAATGGAAAGTGGAAAAAAGAATACTTTTTATGAAATGAGAAAAATAAAATTAGGTTCGACAAAGCTAGGAAAAAATAAGGTTTAAAGAAATGATCTGAAATGTACCCCTCTTACTCTAGAAGGAATAGCACCCCCTGCACTAGCAGTCAGCCGGGTTCTAGTCCACGTAACTATACGGTGTTCGTACGACAAGTGCATGAAAACATTTTAAATTCAAGTGAAAATAAATTGAGAAAAGTGGCTTCAAATAGTTGTGTACGGAAGTAAAAGCTAACATAAATTTTAAATTCATAGTTTTTAAAGACGTCATTGAAATAAAGTATCAACCGTCCTCGACTCGACTCAAAAGATTCCTATAGGGTCTGAACGGAGACCAAAAGCTAACCCTTAAAACTTAGGGGATGGAAAAGAAACCTTTCAAAGTTTCATCAAAGAAAAAAAATGGCTTTCTCTTCTTATGAATCACGTTCAAAGTAGTCGAAAATGACTGTTATGAACTCGTAACAAGACTTTCGCAGTGATGGAGCGTTCAGAGTCAGCCGACATTTCAACGATGACCATATTTCATACGAGAAAAATGAATAATAATAAAAAAAAAATAAAATAAAAGTCTAAGGTGAAAAAAGGGGAAGTGTCGTAAAAGGAGAAGGTAATTGACACGAGACGCTGAGAAAATTGCGGGGCTGCGCGAGGAAAAGCCCGCCAAAATGAGTTATATTTGACGTGGCATCAGTCACGTGCGTTTGACTGACGTTACGCTAAATGGAGATGGATGCCGCGTGGTGGCGCGCAGCAGTCTCGCGCAGATTGAGGATATCCGCGTCCCAAAAGAAAAGACCCCCACTGACCCCAAGGCGGGTCACGACCTCTTGCGGAGGCGTCACTCTTAATTGTTTCAAGTCCTTTATTGAGATAAATGTCGTTATTGTTAATTTTGACGTTGAAAATTTATAACAGTGTTCTTGCGTGGGAACGTATGACCCTCTCTAAATTATGCCCACCAGGCTGTTACGCGAGAGTTAGGGTTTTAAATTTTAGTGATATATTGTATAAGGGTGATAATTAATTAGAAAGTTTAAGGAAGAAGTCCTCCAAAGCTGAAAATGTCAGCGTTGTTTATGTGATGGCCATCGGAAGTAATGAAAGAACTGCTTCATTTTTCTGATCGTCTAGAAATCTCTACTTTTCCAAAAAACTAACGTAGTTATTAACCCTCTGACGACAGCGTTGTTTCACAGTAGAATTTGTAACCTCGTTCAAAAATTTCAATGACTGCAAAAGGGAAGATGAGTATGATATCTAAATCCTTTTACAAACTGAATTTTAAAAACTTCTCTTCTGAAATAATGGGTGTCATAAACGTTGTGAATGTAGGCTATATCGTAGAAAGTCATAAAAGCGAAAATACCAAATACGAAATCAGTTTACTTCCGAAGGTTAAAAAAAAAAAACGGACGACAACATTCAGAACCTGATAAATTAAAAAAATCTCGTCTAATCCGTAGAGAGGAGGAGGACGAGGGAGTTATTTAATTTGTAAATACTGTTCAGTCTATGGCTGTTATAACAACTCACGCACGCTAAAACGCACAATCAGTGCAAAATATGGCGGATGCTAAGAGAACACGCGTAATTTTTGACGTTATAATCCCTAATGAGCATTTCTGAGTTATACAATTTTACAGTGTATACGTTTTGTAATACCTATAAATATTTCGATTTACAACACCTACTCTCTGAAGACGCTATATTCTGACAGAGGCTACACATCTCTGTGTACCAGCATAGCCAACACACAAGTCGTGCACTAGCAGTGTGGCGGAACACATTCTTCTGTACAAAGCATGTGTACTGCCACTGCGCAAACCGTGTACTGCTGGTACACAACTCGGTGTGTTGACAATGCTGGTACACATAGATATGTACTGTCAGAACACCATCGTCTTTCAGAGAGCAGCCTGTATAGATGTTTTGGTTTACAACATCTATAAACATTTTGGTTTACAACACCTATAGACGTTTTTGTTTACTATACCTATATTTGTAGACGTTTAAATGTCTACAAATATTCGTCTGACCTTAGATGTTGCGTTTGTAAACGTTGTGCTTTACAACGCATAAAACCTCGTTACAAGACCCAGAGTGTCCTTATTTTTACGATTACGTATACGTGTTGTAACTCGTAACGCCATTTTGCAGTGTACAAAAATATCCATTACATAGTGAGTAATCTTTACTTGTATTGAACTACACCAAAAAATTAAAAATATATTTTTTTACGTATTCAGAGTCTCTGCAGAAAGACAGAATTGAGACACAAGAGGGGAGTCTTGTAACAGATATTTTAACTTGTAATAACTTGTAAGAGAATAAGTTGTAACAGACAGTTTAAGAGAATAGGTTTTATAAACTCCGAAATTTGAATAGTTATTGTAAGAATTAAAATGCATAGGCTACAATTTTTACTCTAATTGCAGGTCATTTTCATTATAAGAGTTCTGGTTCAACTGCTGTGATAGTGTGCAATTACGTTTGCCTTTTTCATTTCCATTTTACATTTAGACTTATACAGTTGCTTTCTGCAAGATGAAACAATTAACAAAACGACAGGGAGAATTTCTAAGTGAAAGAATATTGGTTTGCATAAATCATCGCGCGTGAATGAGAGACGCGGAAGCGGTTGTACGCTCAATTTAAAAGAGTTAATTGGGGAAGCAAACTTGATGACGTATGCCGAGACGGATGTGCACAAATAGCTTCAAAGCCCTTGAACTTGAACGTGACGATAAAAAGATTTATTAAGCCATTCAATTAAATCATATTTAATGATCAATAATGGTAGCGTAATAAAAGCCACGATACTGGTACACTGGCCGATCAATCATTAAATATTGAGGCGTGGAAACGGTGGAAATCATCGGGGTGGAAACGTATAATTTACTTGTTTTGTTGGTGTTCACTGATTACATTAAAGGTATTTGTTTTCATTATACTGAATGTTGGCTTTTTTGCGTTTTGCTACTTCTACTCAAACCTATGATACGAATAAGGGGGAAGGGGGGAGGGGAGCATTGCCCCAGCTCTTTTTGAAGAAAATTTGCCCTATTTTACTTTTCTGACAAATAAATGCTGGCGCTGTAGCCAGGAGAAAGGTCTTAGGGATCCAAAAAGGTTCAAAAAGAAGACTAGGGAAGGCCCAGAAAGGAGCGGAAAAGGGTAAAAAGGAGAGTGACAAGCTAAAAAAAATCCTGATTGTGCCCTTTCGGAGGTAAACCTGGTTGACCCAAGATTTTCTTGCAGCACATCCCATTTTGTTCCGAGTTCCTTATTCAGACAACTATATATATATATACTTTAGAAAGTTAAAACAATTAAAACCTTTATACAAATAGTAGCCTACATCATTATACAAATATTTACAATAAATATAATAGTGATATATGGTTTATTTACATTTTTAAAAACTTTGTTCGACTATCCCGTCCGAATAAGGAGGAGAGAGTTCGAAAAATGGCTGGACAGAGTAAACTACTGGAGTGTGCAAAAGAGACATGTCATACTTTACATTATTTAAATCCTTGTAACCCTTTGATATCACTGAAACATATGTTAATTTTTCGTGGGATACAGGAAAAATAGTAAGATGGCGAGTCCATTGAAGCCCTTCTAATAGTGTTTGGTTTATTTAGAGATATTCCGTTTAATTGATAATTTTTTAAGCAATCTGAAGAGTCTGTAATGATCATTTTTAGTAGCCTACAGTATTTCGTACTTTGGACTATAGTATCATTCGTTGGGGCAATTCAAATATTTGTTTATCAAGCAGAACAAGGAGGATGATAAACAAACATGTTCACTTGGTCAATACAAATATTGTATTTTTTTCAGCCATAAAGGCATGTAGTGACATTTTTTTAATGATAGAATGTTGATAAGTAATTTACCACATGAAAATACTCAGCTAACAAACTGAAGAACCCATGGTGCGCAGAAAGTGAAGTCGTCGCCCGTGAAATGAAGGTATCAGTGCACTGTCAGTGGCACTATCTTTAAAAAATATAAAATATTTAATCTAGCCACACATCCATTTAGTCATTTATTAAAAAAAAGGTGCTTGCAGTGTTTTGAGTGGAGCCATACAGAGTTAGTGATGGAAAAGGGTGACTTTTTGTTGCTGTGCTGTTAGTAACTTGTTGAAGAAAAAGGGGTTGAAGACCAAAAGCGAAAAAGTTCCGAAACTGCTTACGGGTTTGTTCTTGTTGTTGCACGAGTCTGAAGTTGGGCTCGTGATCCATGGGCTTGGCGGCATCAGCTGTCGTTGCGCGTCCGTGGGGATGAATTTTCCCTCCCGTGCCTCTCCTTCCTTTCCCTTTGGCCTTTTCGGGCTGCGCTGTTTTCATCAAAGGGTTTAGACCCGATACAGCTTCAAAGGGTGAAGCAGAGGCAGAGGGAGAAGCCGGGAAGGACGGGGCGGAGCGATCGCCAGGCCCTGCGGCCAAAGGAAGAAGCCCTGGTCCCGCCCATTAGTCGCGGACGACACGACGATTGGTTGACGTCACGTCGCGGGGTCTGGTGATTGGTGGTCAGTGGCTGGCGCGCGTGAGGTCACGCTGTGATGGCGGCAGCGTCGGTGCGTTTGAAAAGCTCCAGAGACTCGGATTGTCGTTATAACGAGGTCGCCAGCGGGATGGGTTGAGGATGGAAGAGCGAGCGAGGAAGCGGGGGTTTGCTTTTGCCGGTTCCTCGTTTAATGAGCGAGTCCCCCCTCCACGCCAGAGATAAGTAGAAAAGCTTGTGCCGTGAGCGGGTTTTTATGCAGCAGCCACTAAAGAATTCAGGAGGAGAGGGGAAAACGGAAGGTAAGGGGGGTGGGGGGGAATTGCACCAATCGAAGGCATCAAAAGGGACATTTCGCGGACCCAAGCGAAATAGCTGTCGTTCCGTTTTGGCGTGGGTGGGGTCGGCGTCCCTCTCTGATGGCATTCGGAGACGAAAGATTGGACCCGGTCTCTTAAGAGCGCCTTCGTTCTTTCTATCGTTGATCATCTCTTTCTCCAGAAACCATCACAACATATACACAAAACGGCCCCAAACTTCGTATACGTTCGCTTTGTAAATAAACTGCTGATTCGATAAGGCTGGCTCGTTCGTGTTGATCAACTACGATGCATGCACGTAAAACGTCAATGAAGTAAAGGGGTCTCCAACATTTACCCCCCTCCCCCCTCCTCCTCCGATCCTCCCATCTCCACCAGTCGGTCTAGCGTATGAGGTTGACAGTTAGAAGCCCAAAATTTCGAATTTTGTATGCATCAAATCCCAAGAAAGCATCGCCCCCCTATCACGGGAAAATATCTACAGTTCCACCAATGACGTGATGTGTATTTCGAATTATTATTATGCAGCAACCATGAAGAGGCATACGGGAGAGGCAGAGAGGTTTATAGACCCTATATCCTATTATTCGCAGGGGGAAAAAATATGATTTGGAATTTGACTGCTCCGCTGTCGTGAAAGTTGCGAGACCCTTTCCTGAAAATGTGATTATTAACACGCCAAAAGTAAAATTCTGCACATACTGCTTTGGATGTAAGCTTATTTATGTTATTTTCCCCCCTCCTCCTTTTATTCCGATGTCCTGTTACTGTATGTCAGCAGAAAATTTCGTTCGACGACCAGAGGCTATTCACATGTAAATAGGCAGGCGAGTTCTTTCGATTTTCAAGATGATATCGCTTCGGGGCAAAGGATGGAAAAATTGCCTCGCTGAGAGCAAACAACGATTTTAAAAAATGGTTCTTGTTGGTAGGAATTTGCACCAATCAGATTATAGATTATTCGGCTTCTCCTTATGGCTATGCTTGATCGGGAGTGACAGGCCTTGCTGAATCGATTAAGTTTTTGAGTTTTGAAATGGTTTCGCTCATCGCTTTCCTGCGGAACAACAAAATAAAAAAGTATTTACGAAGCAAGTTTTGGCATTTTTGTTTTTCAGACTTGGTCTATTCTTTTAATTAGAGAGTTTTACCCTCAGAGCAAGCATTAAGTGCATAGGACCTATTTTAAATCGTTAATCCGAAATCTACTTTGACTAGCTAATCATGGTCGAACTACGTCAATGTCTTCGACGTGAGTCCACTAATACAAAATTAACTTGGGTACCGCAGTTTTGACGGATAGCGTAATGGAGAAGGTAGAAGAACACTGATATCTCAGTCAGCTATAATTTGACCTATTTGGCTCGATTTAGATTGGTAGGCTAATAATTGTTACCGTTAGTCCTGTTACAAGAGTAAAGGAAACGCAGTAACCCAGCAACGAAAACAATACACTATAAAAAAGCTAAGAATCGGTAAAGCTTTATTATGGACTTCCGTTACATTGAGACGACGTGACTGGGATTCAAACTAAGGAACTCCAGACTCAATACTCAGATTCCCTTGTCATCAATGAGCCATTTCTCCAAGGTTTCCTGAACCAGCTATGATGGCTATATACATATAGTCGTCATGATGAGGTTATTAGGTCTGTGTGTGTGGTCTGAACTTCATTGTTGTGCTTCCTTCACCCTCTTAACATTTATAACAATCCTCAGGCATACTGTGTTAGAAAATAATATGCAAAAGATCAACACAGGTTTTGACGGATTTCTTTCCCTCACTCGCCTTTGACTGTGTTAAAAATAAACTTAATTTGTTGAATGCGTCTGCCCTCTCCCTCCATACAACACAAAAATTGAAGATGTTGACAATAAGATAAAAGAATAAAAATATTAAATTGAACCATAGTCATGGTGCACTGACCAAATTTTAATTGAGAAAGACTACATATTTAATTAATTGGCCAATTGGCCAATATTGGCGGGAACACCAAAATTCATCTATCATAAATATCAGAAAGATCTCTACCGTTTCCGAATAGGAGACCCCCTATTCGGATGTATTTTGGTTTCTGGAACACTTTGAGGCAGTTGCAATTTAATCATTGTTAGGTAAAATGAATGCATCTGAACAGTATCGTGATGTGTATAACGGGACTATTTTTCCGCCCCTGGTTAACACCCTAGTATCTGCTTGTGATTTTTTGGTTAATTTTTAAAGAAACATGTCAGATGCACTGGTTATGCAACTTTGGCGTTTATTCTGGGGCCTGTGGCCTCGATAGCAAGGCTCCATATTTATTTTAGTTCTTGCTTCTCGTCGTTTATTAATACATTTATGCAAATACGTTAAACTAAGGCCCGTATACCGAACGCATGCTTCATTTCAAATTCAGACTTGAAATGACGCCGTAACTATAGCGCAATTCACCACCAGAACATCGAAACTGACGTTTCGCAACCTGTCACACATTTCACCTCATGCTTCACCAATCCTAAACTCTAACCCACTGCAAAAGTAGACGTTGTGGCTCACACAGACATAACGTTTTACAACACCATATATACACAAACGTTGTGTTGTACAACAATATATGTTGTGTTTTATACATACACACGCCTTAAACTGTTTGCTGTAACTCATCTAACTTTGTTTTGTTTTGAAACGCCGGTGGGAAGGGCTAATAGCTCATAGGTTACCCTGCAAGCCCACAGGGCAATTGAGGAATACGACTAAAGAATCTGACTATATTGTCCGGTCAACCGAAATGAAAAGGGATTTCCATACACAGAAATTCCTGTTAAAAACACCAATTTCAGACGCGACTGCATTTGTTGCGTTATTCGGATTGTTGGGTATGGTATAGAAAAAGCTAACTGCGGCACTGCAAGGACTGATATCATATCAAAAACCAAAACTGGTAAAAGGGGCCGCCAAGTTCCGAATGGTTCGGCCCTTCAAAGGAGTGATATCAACACACCAAAACATTCGCCAACTTAATCGCACCGAATAATACTTTGGACGTTAAATGAAAACTTGAACATTGCTACCGAAAGTAGCATTGTTATAGTTTTCATTTAACATTCGAACTATTAAGCGGTGCGATGAAGTTGGCGAATGTTTTGGTGTGTTGATATCACTCCTTTGAAGGGCCGAACCATTCGGAACTTGGCGGCCCCTTTTATTACCAGTTTTGGTTTTTGATGTGATGTAACCAACTTAGACAAAGAGTTAATGACGTTAATGTAATAGCCACACGGGGCTCCTGTATAGACGTTCAGCTCATCAAAGCGGTCACCGCCAGTGCTGAATTTCATATTTTACAGACTGTTGAACAACCAACAGTTCTAAAGCTGTACAAAATAAAACCTAAAAAACTAATTTTGCAAAAACCAGTCACAGTCTAAAGGCTGCATGCAGTTTGGCTGTAAAACTAAAGGGCTGCATTTTTTTTGTTTGGCGTAGGTAAAAATTATTTGCAAAAATCTACTGGATAACAAAATCCAGGCACAATTTTAGTTCACCAGTTTAGGGATATGATCACAGTTTAGTCGAGAGTATCATCACCCAAAGGCTGAATATCTTCTCAAATTTGGACTACGACCAAATATTTTTAACGCGAAAAGTCATCTTTAACGTATTTTGGTATAAGCAAAACGTTTACTCTTAAATGCATTTGTGACGTCATTCAATGCCTTGCTAGGCGTTTTACGCGTTGTGGTTTACTCCTATAAACGTTGTAGTTTACAACACCTATATTGTGGTTTACAACACCTGCAGACGTTTTGGTTTACAACACCTACAAACACTGAGGTTTACAACTCCTGTAGACATGGTGGTTTACAACACCTGCAGATGTTGTGGTTTACAACACCTACCGATTTTGTGGCCTACAATACATATAGACGTTTTGGTTTACAACACCTAGGCCTGTAGACAACATTTCATAGACGATGTGGTTTACAACACCCCGTAGACGTTTAAACATGCAACGTTGGTTATAGACTGTACTTAGACGTTGCGTTTGTAAACGTTGTTTGTGCTTTACAACGCCTCAAAACCTCATTATAAGACCGCGAGCGTCCTTATGACGTTTTTAAGGACGAAGGTGTTATATAACTCACAACGTCGTTTTCGCTCACAGACTGAACAAATTTTGCGAGAAAGCAAATACGGTAAGTTAAGTTTTCATTAACTTTTGAGTTATCTCTTGGTGGGATGTGTTGGCATTAGGCATCACGAGTTAAACATAGATAAAACGTTACCGGACTCCTTAACGAGGTTTTTTTTTGTCGACGTTCCATGCAGTGCCGCAGTTAGATTTTTCTAAGGAAGGGTGCAAGGACAAAGTGTTGGGCCCCTCTTCAACAAGTAAATAAATTTGGGAGCAAAGTTACTCCCAACCCTCCCAAAATGTAGTAAATTGTGTCTTATGTCCCAACTTTTAAATATTGGGCGCCCCGCCTACTGGGTCCGGGTGCCTTGCACCCTTTGCACCACCCCTAATTGCGGCACTGGTTCCATGTTGTTTTAATATAGAGCAGTGACATTTGCCGCCATATTGGCACCAGCTTGGCACCAGTATGGGTTTTGGAAAGCATAACTACGAGGTGCACTACTTAAAAATGGAGGGAAAAACAACGGAAGAGCGGATTTCTTAGGCTTAAAATAACGTTGTTTTCTCCAACAACAAAAATCGCGCGTTTTAGGTCTAAGAAATCACTCTTCACAGCTTCGGCTTCAGTATAACGCCCTTCTGTTTCTCTCTGCAGTGCCCCTTGCAGCTAACCCATTAAGGCTCCAGCACAGTATATACAATAATAGGCTACTACTTCGTGTCACTGCTCTATTGTCAAAGATAAAAACAGAGTATACAACATTAAAAACGGACAAAAAGGTATCCCGGTCTTAGTTCACTTTATTCGGCTAGATTTCGAACACGCTTCCTTAATGTAAATGCAGGAAGGGGGCTGAATACATGTTGAGTCTTAAAAGTGGGAGATTATTCATGGACAATACCGAATTAAGTTGGTCACCATTTTAATGTCCAATCGAGCAGCAAGTACCCTTGTCCATTTTGTCTCTCTACTGCTTCCCACGATCGTAACTCAGCCTCGGGGAATGGATGGACAATCGTAAGTTATCACTCTAGATTGGTTATATGGGCTATAATGCTCCACACAGACACAAGAATCATCCCATTTGGGGTAATTAGTGGTTCCAGCCGCTGGGTGGTAAGACGATAAACAACGTAAAACAGCGGATGTTGGTGCCATGTAATAGTTTTCAAAATCGTTCACCGGATGACGTCATTCATTATTTGTAATTTCAGTGTTCCATATCGAAGGGGGATCTCTGGATTCGCCAAGTGATGGGCCAACGAAAATGGCTTTAGAGCTTTTATTGCCTTGATGACCAAGGAGAGTGAGTCCCTCATCAAATAGCACACCATAGATTACATTTCCGGTCGTCACGCCAGCTGCATGCAGCCACTCGGTCTGTCTACAGTCATCCAAGAACGGACAGCCAAACTCAATATAAGTTGATAAAAAAAAAGCTGGCACACACACTTTCTCCTTTCCCCCCTCCCTCCCTTCTCGCTATCTATCTGACTTGAAATAATGAAGGCCATAGGGGAGGGAAACTGTAATGGCGAAATTGGGACCCCTTCTAATACCCATTGGCCCTCCATCCGATCCATGGAGGCGCTCGTCTGGAGAACCCTTTGAAACCAACCCTTTTTGCTTTCCCAACAAAACCAACGCTGCACGACCCCCGTTTGTAACGACTTCGGGTGGCTTGAGATATGGGGGCTCATATCGCGCACGTTCTGCGCGGATAAGCTTATTGAAAATTGAACTTTTGGTTGAAACTTTTGAAGTTTAAATTTTTAAATGGGAAATGTTTTCGGTGAATTATAGAAGTTTAGTTTTGAATTTGATTTCACCAAATTTGGCCCCCTACAATAGTTAAAGTCAAACGATAGCTTAAACCAAAAAAAAAAAAAAATTATAGGCCTCGTTGACTAATTTAATTTGTTGATTATTCTGCGTTTATAAGGCAATCCATTAAGAAAAAAACAGTTATCCTATATCTTCTCTTACATTAATTGCAGTGAACGCACGGACATGGAGTTTTGTTCGGCTTACTGCTTGAGAAATTGCAATCACGGTTAAGAATGTAAGTCATTCTTGTCCGCCACTTGACTTTCGGCAGGTCTTCATCCAGCTAACGTTTCAGGCCACTCCTTTAGGAGACGGGGTAAGGTGGGGGCGACATACCCTGCACGTGCTGGTGCTGGGGGAAAGTCAATTCAGGCTCTATGCTCCGTTATTTATACAAACTCTTCCGCTATACCCATCGTTGGCCTATCACAGGGGGGTACAGATAAGAAAATCTAAGACAAAAACTCCAAAATGCTTCACTGGTGTTGTTCAAAGACCACCACCCTAGCAGCTGGAGTAAGAATATCACCCCTGCTCAGTAGATACCATCCACCACCCAGAATAATTTGTCTTTTTCACATTTATGACCACCCACCCTCCTTCAGGGACCCCCTTTTTGTTGAAATTTGCCACTGCTACCACCAAAAATTATTTATTGTTCATGTATATGACCCCTCCCCCCCCATTTTTTCTATCATGTTTCTATCATGTTCTACCCAAACTTAAATCACCAAACTTAACACCACAAGAGTTAAGAACAATGGGTGTGCCCCGTTGAGGGGAACTGAGAATAAAAATTACATAAAAATTGTAAAAGTAAATATGAAGCGAATTACAAGGAAAAGATTGTAAAAAAGACAAAAAAAATTACTATACCCACCACGACCCCCACAGAAAAAATTCTTTGTATGGGTGTACTCACCCCCTACCCCAAAGGAAGAAATTCTCCCAAAAATACAAAAATGTACCACCTCACTGGGGTTAGTGTCTTAGATTTTCTTACTTGTGCCCCCCTGGCCTATCACTATGCCCATCGTGCCCAGTTGTATATCATTTCTGCAACATTGTACATAAACGCTAACATTTTGGGAAAAGTTTCTTCTCATCCCATTCTATTTGTAAAATGCTTTTATGTGTTTTTCTGCTAAAAAAGTCGAAAAACGTTTTTTTTAGGTGTGTTTAGAATGTGTATATTGTAAAACACATGTTTTTACAGTATAGGCTATTAGTTGTTGTTGGCTACTAGTGTGATAAATTAGGGGTGCAATTTCGGAGCCCTACCCTACGTGTCTCTCCTGTTAATAACAGTTTAACGTTAGTTTAAATGATGTAAACAGGCGAGTTTCCGAATTGGCGGCACTTGAGAGCGAAGGGGGGAATGCCCTTTCCTAAAGTTTTGCTGAGCTATTTTTGCTGAGCTATATTGTGCCCTTTCATCCCGAATTATGGTGACTTTTTTTTACGTTAGGTCAATCGCGGGATTTTAACCATTCACTTGGTTTGGAGACGAGGACGCCGACCACGTATCTGTTGCTTCTCGCTTTGCCCGGGGGTACTCGACTCCATCACTTTTTGCCTGCGCCTTGCCACTTAAACAGGTCCACCCCCCCTCCCAATCCTCGCCTTTTTGTTTTAATGTTTTATGACAGGTTGCATCTTCTGAATTTATTTGCTTGCCCCCCCCCGGTCCTCACCCATCCGATTCATTAACACAAAATTATATGACAAACTTGACCACTTTGGGGCAGTTTTTTGGCATACTTGTGTTTATGTAGCCTAGCGGTAGTGTAATAAACTTGGCGTGCCTGTTTTGTAGCCTCTCCAGCGTCTTTAACCAGTTTATACTTGAGAAATTTAAGTATAATCACTGTTCAGAATGCAAGTCATCACGAGTGTGTGAGAATTACAATATAGAGCAGTGACACGACGCAGTATTATTGTATATAACTCTATGCTGGAGCCTTCATGGGTTAGCTGCAAGGGGCACTGCAGAGAGAAACAGAAGGGCGTCATACTGAAGCCGACGCTGTGACGAGTGATTTCTTAGACCTAAAACGCGCGATTTTTGTTGTTGGAAAAAACAACGTTATTTTAAGCCTAAGAAATCCGCTTTACCGTTGTTTTTCCTTCCATTTTTATGTAGTGCACCTTGTAGTTATGCCTTCCAAAACCCATACTGGTGCCAATGTGGTGCCAATATGGCGGCAAATGTCACTGCTCTATTGTCGAAGGGTAGCCTGCGCTTTTCGACTAGTTTTAGACCTTGTTCCAGCTTTTGACGGATTACAGCACCCAACTCGGCCCAATGTTGTATTACAAAAGGCATCCACGGTATAAAGAATTAAAAAAAAAGGCCATTATTCCATCCATATCAAGTAGTTCAGTTCGCAAATGAGTTGGAGTATATATATAACAGAAGAAAACCAAACTGAACGTATGTTACAGTCAGTAAAATCAGATTAATGAAAATGTATCCGAATTTAAAAAAAAAAGAAGGGCATGGACCACATACATCTTCTGCCACGAATAAAATGTCCTAGGTTTGTTTGGCAGTTTTGACTGTGGCACATAGCTAGGAAGGTGCTGAATAGAATGTAGGCTAGGGTTGCTTTTATTTCATATTTTCAATACGTTGACTACACGTTAAACTTAATCAGTCAAACGCCAGTAACCACTGAATCATTAAGAGTCCCACTAAAATTGCTTTAAAGTTTGTGAGGATGCAGACAAAACCGTGCCTGATGGACAGTGAGTCCAGCAGGTTCATGTAATCTAAATGCACTAGGCTTTATTTACCGGTTACAGGACAAACGAAATGACAATAATGAGCATATAAATAGACATAAATCGCTGGAAATAATACTAATAATAATAATAGCCAGTTGAGGATGTGGCCATAGCGACTAAGGCGCTATGCAAGTGATCTGGGGGCGAACTGGGTAGCTGGTTCGAATCCGGGTCATGCCACTCCGACGAAACATAAGTGCATAAAGGTGGCTTACTGAACTACGTTATTTCTTGTGTATGATTTTCGCTGTTGGCTTAATTTCCAATTTTCCTAATAATGAGCATGATACCCTCCAGAGTCTTTCACTGTTTGTTTTTCATATATCATCTTGATCTGCATATAACATTTTCTATGTACCAGGCCCGTGACCAGGCCATCACTACACGTCATAGCACTGGTGTTGGGTAAAATTCTGGTGTGATGGACATTTTAAAGTGTTGTGTATAGACCAGGCAGGAACTCGACATTTTTTTTTTTATCTGGGAATTGACCAATAAAATCGGAATGGAAATTGAGTTCTAGTCTATTTTGTTTAGATTCTTTTCCAGAAAACAAAGTGAAGGGTTTTGTTTAAAAATTCATTCCCACACCCTTTTTATTTTTATTTTTTTCAAGTACGAGTCCCATCTTTTTTGGGATCATGAGTTCCACAGGTAAGCATGCATGGTTTGTCACGCTCCCAGTCAAAGCCACGGCGCCAGAAGGCGATTAGGACAATTTTGCTAGGTAATTCCAATCATCAATTCCTTAGAATATTTTACATGCCGTAAAAAACATGGGCACGAGGCATCACACGGCTCTTCTCTACCCGAAAATGTCAGGCATGGCTAAGATCAGGCCAACCCAGAGACCTCTTGCACGTGAGACAGTCGCTGTGGGCAAAGTTAAATCCTGGCTACGTTCTTGTTAAATGCTGTGGAAACTTTTAATGAAAGGTCACGCATTCGTGTCGTTCTTCTGTCAATTCATGAAATATTTGTAATGCGCAGCTAAAAACAACTTGACTCATAAAACGACATCTAACAGCATGCTCATCGCAAATTCTAATCTTTTCTACTCCAACATATACACGAAGAAGACACATTTTTAAAAACTATATCTACTTCCAGAACTTTGTACTGAGCCTATTTTACAAAGGTGTAAACATATGTCTGGAGTAGAAGGGGGTTAACTATTACTTCTACTATGTTTTAAGTCGTTTGGCTTTAGCGAACATTAATTTGATGCATTTTTTAAACAAAACGACTTTCACAGAGTGGAAAGGGTTAACCAGTATACCCAAACCTTATATGCTTAATGGCTTTTTAACATTTAAAAAAATTTTCATGCCGCTCCACCGAGATTTTAAGTCGCACGATCCCTTGCATTTACTTCTCAAAATGTTGCCTACAACATCGAAACGTTCAGTTCAGTTTTGAATGAACTTAAAAAAATCAAATAAACAGAACAGATTTATCATGATGGCACGTCTAACGAGTTTTAGTGACGCGCGGCGTGAAGCAGAGCTAAGGAGATGTTCATCGTGTGGTGGTGGTATGTGCCTCTCCTGTGTCCACGATCACTTTTGAATTCTCAAGATTATGATTCGTTTAAAACTTTTACCATCGATTTTTTTGCCCATATTTGTGGATTTGCTTAAATTTGACTACGGTATCAATGGTATCTACGGTATCTACCTTCAACCATTAAGTGTTGTTTTTCTACAAGAGCTGGCCAAGACCTCACATTAACTCGCATTTTTTTTTTCAT
>JAHWFP010191917.1:15320-43481 GCA_023313725.1 Lithobius niger | reverse complement strand
ATTCGTCCTTAACGCAACACCAACCACACGAGTACTGCAATATTGACCTTGTAGGTACGTAATTACGCATAGCTTCGCACGAAATTTTCTTCTGTCTGGAGAGGCCTTTATAGGAAATAACGAAACGAAACGGTTAGGCCACCGTTTTTCTTTGTTCTCTGCCATCCTTCTTTTATTTTTCTTTCTCCCTTTGGAAAGTAGGTAACGACTTTGTTTGCTGGTTTTTTTTTTTGTTTTTTTTTTGTTTTCATGGCTGTATTTGTCATTTTTGCAACTTTATTTTAGTGTTTTTGTTGTTCACATTCCTTTCGGTAATAATAAAAAAAAAATGAAATGAATATCGGCTTGGACCATATGAAAAATGATTGTTTAATGATTTGAATCGAACACGAATGAAAAAATCGGTAAAAAAAAATGCTTTCAATGCTACACTTATGATCCGGGGGGGGGGGGCAGTTAATGAATTCGCGTTTGGCCCAAAATTGTCTTGAGCCGGTCCTGCGTAAAGACGGAGCAGCATTTCGCCTTAGCGCTATCACGTCCTTAGAGAAAACATAGCTGTTGTAAGCCAACCTTTAATTGCCGTACAAAACAAGCGGCGGCAGCGACTACCCATTCGCAACCGGTCTTCTGTACAGTTTCGCCATTTCCAATAATGAGGTGCGCACCTCTATCACGCAGTGCAACAGCGATCGCTATGTAATCCAAAAACAGTAACCATCACAATTACCGGTTAAAAATGTGTTAGCTTTAAGGCCTATTTTACATTTTAGGCGTAATTGTCAGCCTTTAGGCATAATTTTTACCTGCAGTTTTAATTTTTTTTTCAAGTTAGTTTAAGTTTTAAAATTTACCTATTCACTTTTGCAACATGTTGTTCCTCCGGGGCACATAGTTACAGCGTGACAACGTCTTGCGCAATGTATATATAGATCAATGAAAAGACAGAGACAAGACGGGAGAGACGCAATGAAAAGGCAGTCATAATGCAGCGTTGTTGATGAAGCCAGCAGCGACTCTTAGCAACTTGACGTTGTCATGGTAACGTGATTTTAGGTTAATTTTCAGTTTTTAGGCGTAATTTTTTTAATTGCATTTTTAATTTCGTTAAGTAGCAGTTAGGCCTAATGGAGAATTTGGTTCGACGGTAAACCTATTCGTTGATGCAAGAATGCAACGAGACTTTTAAACGATGGAGTAAAAAGCACGGTAACAGATTATGTGAAGGCAAACCAAGCAGTGCTACATAAAAATACAAACAACGTTTCGAAAATTATCAATTTTCTTCTTCAGGTTAGCAATAAATTTAAAGCATGGCAAAAGCCCTAAGTCATCCTACATTAAAAGCATAAAACAGTCATTTAAAACGGATAATAACCACCAATTTCTCCCCTCAAAAGAGGCAGAAATGGCAGCCGAAAAGCAACGACCCACCTGCTCCGTTGGGATGCCACGTCGCAAGGCAAGGTGTATGAAACGCTAGTCTTCCATACACATACACCACATGTACATAAGCACTTAGTGCCAGATAATAAATTTCTAAAAGAATATTTTCCTGTAATTAAAACACTTAAACTCGACTCTTTTGCCAGGCATATTGTAAAACCCACATAACGAATGCATTGCACCTTTGAAGCACGTGACCCTGATTTGCATACACCTTGCCTTGCGACGTGGCATCCCAACGGAGCAGGTGGGTCGTTACTTTTCGGCTGCCATTTCTGCCTCTTTTGAGGGGAGAAATTGGTGGTTTTTATCCGTTTTAAATGACTGTTTTATGCTTTTAATGTAGGATGACTTAGTGGCTTTTGCCATGCTTTAATTTTATTGCTAACCTGAAGACGAATAGTGATAATTTTCGAAACGTTGTTTGTATTTTTATGTAGCACTGCTTGGTTTGCCTTCACATAACTTTTAAACGAAGCTAAAATCCTTTTATTTTTACAGATGCGCGTTATGCTTATGATTTCAATTCGACGATCAAATGTTATTATTTCATTTAGTTACGTTGAGGAAGCCTATCAGTAAGTACCTATAAGGAAGTAACGATGTACACTGAATCTAACGTTGTAAACCATGGTCGTCTGTCTGGTGCTGTTGCGAAGTAGAAAAAAGCGACGAACGGACGGACAAAGTGTGTGCAGTAGTCTTCTCCAGATACGGCTGTACTTAAAACTAAAAAGTTAGGCTGTATTTTTAAACAGTTTCAGTAATAAACCGTATAATTTTAGTACGGTTTGCTCCCTTCTATCGTTAGTAGGTAAAAGTAAAAACGCAGCTGATTGCCCTTTGTCCTTTGCCCTTTGGTATTGTCCTCCTTAGGCACTTGTAGTCTTAACCGTACCACCGTTAAAAAGTCATTTTAACAGCTTCTCAGAAGACAGACTCAACAGAAGTCAGGACGGCGAGTTTGAGAGGCCTCGGTCGATTAGAACTCGAAGCTCTTAAGCGCATTTGTCGGTTTCACTGCAAGTCCTTTGTAACAAAACGACATTTTCGACTTTAAATTGCTTTCGGGCCAGATCAATAAAGGACAAATAGTTTCTGTCTTTTCATTCCTTGTAACTGACTTTTCAACAGTTCGTAGTTCCCTCCAAGGCCTAACAGCATACTTATTCTTTCCAAACCAGACTCCACTAGTAAAACACTTATCCTATTAAAGAAACGTATAATTTTATTACCTACCTGAAACTCGCAATTGGTCTTCATTTGAAGCCAAGAAGCCAGACAGTAACGTGGATAGTAACAGCATTTCTCTTTCTCCGTTCCCAGTAGTTAAAGGGGGTGATCTCTTTTTTACCTGCCTGCAACATCGAATGGCACTGAATGGCGTACAATTTCTTCGAAACTGACTTACTAAGGTGAAATAGTTGGCCATAAAACCGTGATTGAGTTAAGTTTAATTAAATCATAATGTGTACATTAATGTATTGGGTAAAACTTACTAATTCACCAATTAAAGCATAATTGCGACGTTTCGAAACAAATCTACTTATTTATCAACTTGCATAAATAAATAACAAAAAAAATACATGAGCTGAAATTTTCGTAGAATAACAGTGAAGAAAATATATATATACAGAGTAGCCATCAAATGGAGGAGAAAGACAAAATCATGACGTTTCGGTTCCAAGATCGGAACCCATTACCAGGAATTCTTTTACATTTTACTGAATTTGAGATTTTTCTTTTTGAAGCTTGTATTTGTGCCAGTCACTTGAAAAAAAAAAGCATGTCTGCACAGTGCCATTTCATACCCACCTGCCAAATTTCAACATGCTAGGTTGAAAAGTTGCTCTGTAATCTTGTTCTGTAGCAACTCTTATCAGATTCACATGCTAATTAAATGAATGTGTGAATGTGCGAATGTGTGAATGTGCGAATTAGTGAATGTGGTATGAGTTGCTACAGAACAAGATTACAGAGCAGCTATTCAACTTAGCATGTTGAAAATTGGCAGGTACTGGGTATGAAATGACACTGTGAAGGCGTGTTTTTTTTTTTCAAGTGACTGGCACAAAATTAAAAATTTCAAAATCTTAAATATACCAAACGACAGGTTGCTTTTTAACTTACTTCATAATATACCCAAAGAAGGGTAGGCTGGATAAAAAAACGAAACTGTTGTTTCTTGTAACCGACACAAAGAAAACCTTAAAAATCACCAAAAAAAAATCTAATTCGTTAAGAAAACAGGAGTTGGTGGCTTAAAAAAATGTTTAAGTAAAATTTACGATAGCTTAAAGAAAGAAAAAAAAAAGGAAATCCACGGGACTCGAAGTGGGACCGCCCGCATCATAGGCCGCCATCATAACCACTCCGCCATAATCAGACACGAAGGAAACCGCGTCTGAATCACTAGTAAAACCGTGCTAATTTTTCGGAGGGAAACGTGGTTTCCACGGTTGCATTGTAGAGAGCTGTTTTCATTGATAAATCAAGAATAATTATTCCTTCTTCTCACAAATACTTTGAAGTAAGTTTAGAAGCGTGAAGACATGTAAGTTTTATAACCATTACCCATCTGCTCTGCCGTTGTTTCTATTTATTTTTCTATTCTTTGACATGTTTTAAACCCTTCACTTGAAAACGGTTCTGATCTGGGAACCGAAAAGCCATCATTTCGTCTTTCACCTGCACTTGATGGCTATACTCTGGATACATTTTTAATTACTAAAGTGCTTTTTAACTTTCTGCTTTTTGAGTAACGGTGAAACACAAATAAACTTCAGCGTCGAATACTATAAGCCGGGAACATCAGAGGGTAGATTGGTGAACCAAAGTAAATAACAGCAAATACCCACAAAACCACACTGACGTGATTCCATAGTGGACAAATCATAGTACAGCACAGAACGGTAAACTCAAATAAATAAAAGTATGATTACATAAAAGGTTCCGTAGGAATGATGAGTAACAGACTTGTATTAGGGTGGTGTCCTAGCGTTTGACCGAGCACAGAGACTCGCCTCGACCACCCTTGGAACTAAACCAAGGTCGAGTGGAACGATAGTATTAGGAAAGGTTGGTCATTCCCGAGCTCATTATCTTTTTTTCCCGCCAAATGACGTCACTGGAGCTTCTGATTTTATGTGTACTTTTGTGCGCATGTGCGTGAGAGTTTTACGAATTCATTGAGTTGCGTTGCGTAATGTATTACGTCTGATGCTAAACGGTATTGTTTTTGTGGGGCCCTTAAGATATTTACGTCGTTTCTCAAATGGTGGATTAAGAAACAAGTGTTTTCCAGCAGGCTTTAGCCAACAACATTATTAATACGGATAATTAAAATTCCAGCCGAACCATTGTTTAATCAACAGGTGACCTCAACAATCACAGCTTTTATTTTTGAAGCTTGATTTACCTAGTCAAGCTCCTATACGCTAGCAAGCGAAGTCGGCATGGTATGACTCCGCATCACCCAAGACACAGCCACCTACAGTAAAGGACGTATCATCTTTGCCTTCCACAATGCAAACCGCTAGAAGGCGAAACAACCTACCCGACAAGTTTGCCAAGTGGCGTCATCGGTTGGCAGAATTTGGCACCCTCGTCGGTTAATTTCAAATTTCGCCACTTGGTGTAGAGATGGCAGCACCTAGCAAACTTGCGCTTATGTCAATTGTTGATTTTAGTTGCCTTTTTTGGTCTGATACGATACGGCCTTTAATGTAGGTGGCTTTTCCAAGACCGCTTTTCCTTAAAAAAATGGACTGCGCATGCGCGGACTCTGACGTCAGTTGTGTTCTTTGTTGCGTCATGTATTTGTCATCTCTAATATTAACATGGCTGTCGTTTCGACATAATTCTGGACCACGAATGGACGCAACTCTGGACCACCTGGACTAACAAACTAGTGAATACTTATTATGAAACGTAAGTGGGACTACTCCGAACGTAAAAATTATATTCGAGTGTATTATGCTACAATTGGCAATGTGGAATTTACGTTGGATCAACATTTATCCCCGCCGATGATTTTCCCAATATTCCGCACGCCGTTGCTCATGAAACATAATTTCGGCACGCTGTCGCTGCCCGCCGCCGTTAATTTTTCGGCGCGCCACGCCACTAGGTAGTTTTGTATTTTAATTCAAAATTCCAGTTTTAATTTTTTAACGAGTTTTTCACAATCTGAGGAACCTTAAAAACAAAAAAAAAAGTAAGAAGGATTAAAATCCTTGCCGGGCCGGGCCAGAAAGGCAACTTATATTTTTTTTTCGTAAACAGTTCCGATAGGCGGGTTGTTATTGTCAGTTTCGTGCAAAAATTTCATAAAGAAATATACATGAACTGCTTATGAAAAAAATCGCAACATTATTATTTTCATAGACGAAAGACAAAGCTCTCTCTTATTGTCAGTTTCGTGTGGTTTTGTTGTTATTGTCAGTTAGGTTAGGTTAGGTAAGTTTGGGGTTTTGCATTTCATACTGAGACAGTTAATTGGTTAGGTTATGTTAATGATGACCAGTTGTGTCCAGTTATGTTAACGAGTTTCCGCAATTTGGGACCAATTTGTAGTGCCTTCCGTGAAACTTAAAGGTAGGTTTTTTTTCTCTTTTTTCGAATTTCGGGCCATGTGCGTAAAGGGAACATGGGAAGAAAACGGGCCCTCGTCCGATTTTTTTTTTAATGGATTAAGAATTACCTGCTGGGTAATGTTTTCCTCTTCCATTTTTGGGGGAAAACGCACCGTTTGGCTGTGGTGAAGGTCCAAAGTTAGCACCGCGCCGCGCCTGAAAGCGTGAAAGTGGGCGAAAGTCCGGCAAGTAAAACACCAAACCCCAACCAGTTCATTACCTCAAGTGAAATGCCGAAGCCGGTTCCTAACCTAACCGACAATAACAACAAAACCACACGAAACTGACAATAACAACCCACCTATCTGAACTGTTTACGGGAAAAAAATATCAGCTGAGAACACGGGAAGAAAACGGCCTCTCGTACGTCACGGAAAGAGTGCGGCTTTCAATAATTTCTGGCGGCCAAACGAAGCTTTTGCCCCAAAAATTTTATGCGAAAATGTTGTTCAGTTTGATCATTTTACGCCATTCTAGCTCAACGAGAGATCAATCGGTAAGGAGCCCTTATTCTACCCATAAGCCGTGTAAAGTACACTTGTTCCCTCTATTGTTTATTTTACTTTATCGAAAGTGATCGTGGAATGAATTTATAATTCTGCCTTTATTTCGTTAGCTACGCACCCATAGTATGCAATATCCCGTTTTCTCACACGTTTGTCGAATTAATTATACTACAACAAACTGTTACACTAAATAATCAATTATACAATAATTACCTGATTGACAGGAGCCACGTAACTACACGAATTGCCAATACGCATAGAATCCTATGATGCATTCCCTGCGTACCGTAAAGTATAGCTGCCATTTTTTTCCCCAGTGGTTTGCCAATAGCCCAACAACAGATAGAATTCCGTTTTCCGTGCTTGTTGTCAAAACCTGAAATAAGCTGGGCCATTTCCGGTTCAACTTTCCCTTTTGGCTCTGATATCACTACTTTTTATGGCAAAAACTTGATGGGTCCCTTCACCTTTACAGAAACAGAAACATAATTAGCAAATATTTTTAGTCAATGACATATAACCCTTCATATGCAAACGATTTAGCCATAAACTGTTCAATAACAACGCCTACATTTTGGTGGCACGTCTTCTAATCGAAATCATGAAAAATCGACTAATGTTTCAGTCACTTCCGGCCATACGCTAAAGATGTTATGAATGACCCGTTCAGATAAACGAATGGAGTGGAACGTAACGTCATTTAACAATAGCTCACGACGCAAGCCCCTTTTTCTCCCCAACTGTATTTCAATAACTGCTTTATGCATCTACATATATTCTTTGTATTCACAGGCCTATGAAAGATGTGATATCCACCCAAAACCAAAACTGGTATAAGAGCAGCTGCCAAGTTTCGAAGAAGGGTCGGCCTTTCAAAGTAGTGATATCATTCAACCAGGGAAAGACCGCCAAGGTTAATCCTATTAGCCAAGTTAATCGCACGGAATAATACTTTGGACGTTAAATGAAAACTTGAAGGTTGCTACCGCTCAATAGGAATTGATTAGGTCCTTGCAATTACCATACTGTTACGCTTGTTATTAATTTATTTGGAATGACAATAGCAAATGTGAAATTTATGAATGAGAACATTCATACAATAAAATACCTCCACACAAAAAAGGTAGGGGTGACAATTACACCGTGGGATTTTTGGTCATTCACAGGCCTATGAAAGTCGTGATATCCATCCACCCAAAACCAAAACTGGTAAGAGAAGCCGCCAAGTTTACAAAAAGGGTCGGCCTTTCAAAGTAGTGATATCATTCAACCAGGGAAAGGCCGCCAAGGTTAATCCTATTAGCCAAGTTAATCGCACCGAATAATACTTTGGACGTTAAATGGAAACTTGAAGATTGCTACCTAGTAGCAATCTTCTAGTTTTCATTTAACCTTCGAACTATTAGTAGGTGCGATTAACTTGGCTAATAGAATTAACCTTGGTGGCCTTTCCCTGGTTGAATGATATCACTACTTTGAAAGGCCTACCCTTTTTGTAAACTTGGTGGATTCTCTTACCAGTTTTGGTTTTGGGATGGATATATAATGCGGAGCAGGGGGCCAAGTAACCGGCCACGCCATTCCGTCGTACAATAACGTACCCCACCGTGTAGTGCCATCTGTTGACGGGATTCGTTTTCAAATTCGGGTTGGGACAGTCTTCCAAAGTCTTCGAACAGATGGCGCCACTTACCAAACCTGCCATGTCGCCGTCTATTGACGGCCTTGGACTACAAGTTCGGGTTATAACACTTTTTCCAAATTCTTCGAAGAGATGGCACCACTTACCAGACCTGCCGCACCGTTTTTTTAAGTTCGTTTTTTGGTATTGTTGTGGTATCAAAGCGGCCAACAAAGTTTTAGTCACGTGGACTGTGCCATTGTCGGCGTTTGAGCTAAAAAAAAAAAACATCAACCCGTGTCTACTAAACCAGACAACTTTAAACCAAACGACGATTGGTTCTTAATTTCTAGGATTGGCAGCCTGATACGATGGAAAGGCGCGTTTTCCTAAATGCTCACTTCCAGAAAGGAGTTGAATTGTTTTTCAAAGGGTTTCAAAGGGTTTAACGAGCGGTAACAACTCCTGGTCATCTGCCCGAAGCCCTAAGGCCCTATGTCTGCAACAGCCATAAAATTGTTGAATTGTTTTTAAGTGGGCAGCAACAATCATTGTTTGCAACAATGTCGCCATACGCGGTACCGAGGTGAATTGTTTCAAAGGATTAACTTAAACATAGGCTTACTGAATGCTGGATTTCTCAGGGCTTTTTTTAGCCTTCAGTCAAACATACGCATGCGACTTTTCCGGGGCTGTACCAAAGGGGAAATGTCACGGGGCGGGATAGGGTGCCAGGGCAAGTGTGTGTGGCAGGCAATGCGCGCTACCGAAGTGAATTGTTTCAAAAGATTAACTTAATCATGGGATTACTTGCTTACTGAATGCTGGATTTCTCTGTGATAGGGTTTTTTTTTAGCCTTCATATACACGCGCATGCTGCTTTTCCGAGCTGCACCAAAGGAAAATGTCACGGAGCGACATTTTCGCAGAGGGGGTGGGGGAGGCGAGCAAGTGTGTATGGGGGGATACGTATGCGACTCCGGGAGGGGGCAGCAGTGTGGGGATTGGGGGTTAAAGTAATTGTGGGGGAGGGCATATGTGATTATATTTTAATAAATTTAAAACTAAAGCCCAAACTCCTGAGGTGCCGGAGGGACGCAGAGAGATATTCAGAACCCACACTATGCGAGTGCAGGAAGGGGGGTGCAATGGGGTCCGCGGGGAGCGGGGGGGGGGTGCGCAGCATGCTCACCGGCATAACTAGTTACATGCAGAAGCAGTTAAAAAGGCTTGCAATGTGCCAAGTTTTAAAGTTGCGTTATACGTCTGATGAGTGGAAACTTGGCTCGTTTTTGATATCACACACGTTCAATGGCTGAAACTTGGCGGGTTTTTTGCTTACAATTTATTGTTTTTAGCTTAGATTTAACTTATCTAAAATAAATGATAATATTATTAATAATGATAAAAATTAGTTGTGTTATGTTTTGTTGTTTCGTTGTTGTAGTTTTTGTAGCAGAGCGTACGGCGTACGGCCCAGGCTCCGGAAGAAATAACTCAAATTCAAATAAAATAAAATGATCTCTTTCATTGTCTACTAAAGTGTTTTACGGGGAAGAAAATCCGTGAAGGGTAACCGCTCCTTGAATTTAAAAATAAATTAAAAAGAAAATAAGCTAAATAGGCCCAAACTAAACTAAAACAAACTAATGTAAACTAAACTAACTTATCGTGCGCACTTGTTTCTGTTTTGCAACCAAATGTAATACAACGGGCACTTTATTGGAAATACGATTAATCAGCAACTATTAATTATACCATGAGTCTATGAAAAGTTCCGTAAGAACGACTCATAGACTCATGAGTCATTTTCCTCATAGACTCATAGACTCATTTTCATACACTCATGATTATACCAAAGTGACGATTTTCGTTTGGCTATTAAGGAAACAATTTACCATTATATTTTCATAATGAGCTCACAATCATTATACTTACACTAAAGCAAAACCATAAAACAACCAGAAAGAGTGATATCATACAAAAACCTCCGTAAGGGTAGAGGGACCCATCAAGTATTTGCCATAGAAAGTAGTGAGTGATACAAGAGGCACAATGGCTGCCATCAAGTTTTCCGTACCAACCGTGATCACTCAATCTTAACTGACACCTCGATGATTACCAGTTAAGGTTGAGTGATCTCAGTTTGGACCACAAACTTGGTGGTAGCCTTTTTTGCTCTGATATCACTACTTTCTATGGCAAAAACTTGATGGATCCCTGCACTCTTACGGGGGTTTTGTATGATCGTTTCTACGTTGATGTTGCGTTAGTTCGCTTCGTGTTATTTGAAGCAATAATGAAACAGCAACAATCACAACAACAATGAACTAGTGCTTATCTAAATGGTGGTTGTGGATCTTGGGTCTGCCAAATGAAAGGCTTCCAATGCGACAAGTGTAGTATGTCAGACGAGTGATATTTGATATCACAGACGTTCAATGCCTGAAACTTGGCGGTTTTTTTGCTTACAACTTATTAATGTAAACGAGCTGGGTTTCGAAAATCGATAAAAAGATCGAATAATAACGCGTAAAAAATTAAATAAAGTGGAAATAAAATAGAAATTAAAAATAGAAAAATACTTAAAATAGAAGTAGAAACCAAAGACGTAAAATGAGCCAAAAGCAACGGAGTTTCCCTATCAAAAGATTACGAACAACACGCCGAAAAAGATATTCAGTACTGCAATAATATTAGAAAAGTTGGTCAAGTCAGCGCATAATGCTAAGTGAGTAGAGTTTTAATCTACTAACCACTCAACAAACGTATCACAAAATAATCTATCGATAACATGTCCACTGCTATTGCCTCAGAGCTTCTGCATTCCACATACTTCCGTCACAAGTAGCTACTGAAGTCCCTGAATGCTACGACAGGTATTTGTTGTTTTTTTCACTTCTACCTGCAGTTTCGTTTCTCTTCATTTGCCTACGCGTAGCAAGTGTATTTCCTGGATTGGCGGTCCGTACTACAACTTCCTGTGACGTCAGCACTTCGAACTGACGTAAAAGCTTATAGGCAATTTTTGGCCATGAGGACAAAGTCATGTTATCCTAGATGTTATAGTGGTCGACATATCATCAGCAGACACGCGTTCGACTTACTAGCCACGTAATTTTTTTTTATCTTACTGACTGCACCTAACGTTCAACTGCTTTTCCCGGGTGATGGGGTAGGGTAGCCTAATGGTTAGTACGACTATTTCATGTGCAAGATCCTGACCTCAGCTACCCTTGGAATTTTCTGGAAGAGAAGGGCGCTGTGATGCCTCGTGCTCATGTCGATTGTGGCATGTAAAAGATCCTAGGAATAACCGATTAGAATTACTTAGTAAAATTGTCCCTCTCTCCTTGTAGCGCCATGGCTTCTGCTTGGAGCACGTCAAAACAACAGCACTCCCCGGGTGGCCTGATGGTTAGCATGATCGTCTCATGTACCATAGGTCCCGGGTTCGATTCCGGCCTCAGCCACCCCTGGCATTTTCGGGAAGAGAAGGGCCCTATGATGTCACGTGCTCATGTCGATTGTGGCATGTAAAAGAACCTAGGAATTTCCGATGGAATTTACCTAGCAAAATTGACTCTTTCTCCTCTTGCGTCATGGCTAAGGCTGGGTGTGCGTCAAAAGCTAAAGCTAAAGCACTCCCAGGGTGTTGTGACGGCTGTTCGTTTATTTCTTTACCGTTTTTGGTGGAAGGTCAGTTCCACAGCCTTTTATGACTCAACCTTGAATGACTACTGTATACTAAGAATAGTGATTTAGACCAAAGATGGTATAGTTATACAATGTAGTGGCATAGGAAGTATAGGTTTGGTGTTGCTGTTTTCAACGCAAGGTTTGAAAGAGAAGACCTGTTTTGAGGTTAAACATTGTAAAATTAACCAAGTACTAGAACAGTTAAAATGAGGTGATTATCATAAACACTTAAAATACCTGACTTTTGTAGGGACAGATCCGACAGGGCCACTAGGTGATCGTCAGGGACAGTGGATGCGCTAATTACTGCAGTGAATGCGGTTATAACTCAATTGACCATGCCTGCTTGATCTTTCTCTCAGTTTGCCTTTCCCTCCAATCAACTCACTGTTGCCTCAGTTTTGTATGTTGTCTCTTAACAAATCTTGTTCAATAATGTAAATGTATTATAGATTGATTGATGAACATTGTGAGCTCGAGGTTGCCATGAGAACATTGTGACCATTTATGAAGGAGCCTATAGAGCAGTGACATTTGCCGCCATATTGGCACCAGTATGGGTTTTGGAGGGCATAACTACAAGGTGTACTAGATAAAAATGGAGAGAAAAACAACGGAAGAGCGGATTTCTTAGGCTTAAAATAACGTTTCTTTCTCCAACAACAAAAATCGCTCGTTTTAGGTCTAAGAAATCACTCTTCACAGCGTCGGCTTCAGTATGACGCCCTTCTGTTTCTCTCTGCAGTGCCCCTTGCAGCTAACCCATTAAGGCTCCAGCATAGAGTTATATACAATAATACTACGTCGTGTCACTGCTCGATATTCACCGAATGACAGACTGTAGCAACTTGTGCCGACTACCATTATTTAGTTCTTTGTAGTACTTGATTTTAACAAGCGAAGCTTGATTTTAGCTTGATTTTAAGATAATTACATCGTATATTGTCAGTATCTGTGGGCTCAAGTGACATTCTACTGCCCTCTGTTCCTTTTTTTTTTTTGGCCTCTACGTTGCACCCCATTGGAGTTAGTGGATTGTTAGGTCTTGGGTTAAGTTAATTTAGTAGGATAGTTCAAGCGAATGATTGTCAGAATGTATAGGCTTAATAAAATCAAAATCAAACAAGCGAAGGAATGCGTAAAAAAATTTCTTTTTCCACAACAAACAAGCCAGGTGCCTCCTTAATTACTGAATGTAAAGTTGATGCGTCGACGTGCACCAGAGAGCAAAGGATCAGGTTTAACGATATCACTGTCTCTAGATGGCACCGATCTAGCGGTTCAAAATCTGCGTTTCAAAACGGTCGATATATAGAAAAAAAAACCCGTGGTTACGTTAGGCTTAACTTTTCAGTTGCTCCCTGGTACACATGGATGCCACCAACTTGACACTCAATAATTAAGGAGGCACGTGGCTTGTTTGTTTCATATAAAGATATTTATTTGTGTGTTCCTTCGCTAGTTGAAAGTCAGGCCTCGACAGAACTAGATAGCGGTGAAGGGCTGTAGAAATGCTGCAGTCTGGCATTTGATGGCAATCCCCCTTTAAGGATAGCAATCGCCTAATTCCATTCCTTCATTCCAATCCAACCAAGCTAAGAGTAAGTGCTGTTTTTCGATTACTTAAAAAGAAATTTATCCTCCCTATTTTTCTTCCTATTGCCCCAACTCAATCATCAACTTAAAGTCATCATGATATCTTGTCAGAATAATTCATCCCATGACATATTGTAATTTAGCAGGGTTACACCAAGACAGGCGAGCACGCACATCGAGATGAATAATGATCCATTAAAACATTTATGCCATAATCTAATTTTATCACTTTCTCATAACTTTTACTGTTCCACCAAGAATCCCCAACCTAACTCGATTCTCATTTCTTCCCGACGTAGTCCCATATTTCTGCACTTTTGTTGTTATGTAACCCAGCTGCACTTAAAATGGTGGTTGCTTTTCATGTTTGTGATAATTGGCCGTTTCTAACTATCTGGACATGGTAACGGTCACCACTGGTGCAATGCATTATTTGTGCAGACGGTAACATCAACAGGAAACTAATGTTTCTGGAAAATTGGTCGCTGTAGAAACGTCAGCAGTCAGCACCCCTCTCCCTCTCCTCAACCCTTATCCGTAACTTTCTCGGTCTTGGATAAAGGGCAACATAGCTTAACGATTCATGAACTTCACACTTAGCAGCCCTTCTTTGACGCAAGGGTCATTAGCGGATGTGGAGTGATGTAAAAAGATCATGCATCTCTATCGTATGTTAATAATCTTCACGCTCAGGAAAAAAAAATATCCTTCATTATATTAGAAGACTTGTTGTTTACTGTTATCGCTCCATTGTCCAGATTGCTTTGGCGCCTTTGTGTGCCTGACGTCAAAGCCTTTTCCTTACTTAGATTCATAAACAACTTGTTTACTCTTCCAACCTTCGTTTTCGTAGAAATATCGTAGACATCAATCACAAATAACTTTCATTATTACTTTCAGTTAAATGTCTCCCGGCTAATAATAAAGTTTGCGAAGGAAAAACTTGATGTGTTGACGTGTTGGCTTCAAACCATAGCTTGCAAACCATTTTAAATTTAATAAATTTGTTTGTTATACTGAGTTACAGCTGAGTGATCACCAAGGCTGAGCAGCGGCAGGGCTAATGATTTGTCGTTTACTGGAGAGGGAACCCTGGCAAAGTACCAACCAGTCAGAGCTGGCCAGTATGCCCAGGGAACCTTCTTCAAAGGCTATGGGATCTATTCTGTGCAATTCTGAACGTAATTTCAGTCTTCAGCGATGATCTTGAGTTCCCTCTTTCCTTATTCTACTTCTTTCTCCTGAGCCAGTTCATCATATACCAGTAAGTCGCGTCAAATGACATAAGGCTTAAAGAAATGTATAATAAAAAATATCGGCTTCACTGGAGGGAAGCTCCGCTATGATTACATTCCAGTGTAATCTTAGCCCGCGCATCACGCGAAAACCTCAAGGACTATCCAAACCAAACTTTGCATGCACTAGCACGAGTGTGTGGACAAGGTTTGTAAAAAAAATTCGGAATCGGATATGCGGTTGAGAAACCATCAGGGTGATAAATTGGGCCAATATGCAAAACTAGAAGTTAAAGGATGAGTGTCTACCATTCTTAGAGAAAAAGATGCATCAATGACTTTTTCATGATACTCTCCAGCTAAGCAGCTAGCTACCCTGGCAGCCATTTCCTGGTTGAATGATATCACTACTTTCAAAGGCCGACCTTTTTTGGCCAAACACCCATACAGTAAAGAAAGAGGAGCCCAATCCATTATAATGACAGTGGAAATGACCACGGCCCTAGTACTTTGTTTCTCAACTGTGAAGCAGAGTGTTAGTTGCTTTTAAAATAAAATAAAAGTAACGTCGGTGATCTTCAGCAATGTCAAATCCAACAGCAATTATTTTTTTGTCAATTTTTGTGTTGAAACTTAGCAACTTTGGTTCCTCTATCGAATGTTACTCAAATTCTACAAGGTGCAGTGGTTGTAATGTGTGGAAACCTGTGAGAGGATTGTTTGCAGGACAGTCATGCTCGTCCTGATCATTGTTTGCTTGGAACAAATGCTTAAATAATGTATTCTGTATGAATGGAAACTATACCACGCCCCAATGGCTGTTTGCTGTGACGTGCATATCACGTGACTGGGCTAGTCCAATCAGACGGCCAAACAGCCGTTGTTCTCGTTCGTCATTGGCTAACTCATGGTGACGTCGCGGCAAACAGCCATTGCGCATGGTTTACAGAACTCGGCAATCAATATGTATAAAATTAAGGTAATTATGAAGTTTAGCCGTACCACGTTAAATCACTCAATTTCTCTACCCATTCCACGCCTTAATATCCTGGGAAAATGTGTTTGAAGTTCTCCAAACACGTTTTGAAAACATCTAAAACGTTTTAAAACACGTAAAACGATAGTTCCGACCGTTTTAAAGCAGCGGCCACGATCAACAATGTAGAGTAGCAGGAAAAGGTGATTTTGAGAAAACGGAAAGTACTGTTCCAAACTTTGCTGTCTGCTTTTTCTATTTTTTTTTATTGCCAGATTTCTGTGGTTTTGTATAGTTAGGTTTGGTTAGGTAGGTTAGGTTAGGTGGTTAGGTGTTGCGGAAGAAAAATAATTTCCATCTCCCTTCGTTGCGATGTAAATCAGGTTTTCTTCCTATACTCTGTATCCTGCAATACGGCCATTTACGCTTTAACACGGCGTTTTTATCGTTTTACGTATTTTCAATATTTTCTTTCAGCAATTAGGACACATTTCCCCCGGGTTTCTTTATGTGAAATGGGAAGAGGATGATAATCTGCGTCGGTTAGTAAAAAAAATAGTGTGATGTGATTTAGCGTGGTTCGGTTAAACTCTATAATTACCAAAATGAATACACCATTTCTTCGCGCCAGATTGTGGGGGTTTTCAAATGAGCTGGCCGAAAAATATCATGGTGACATGATGTTAATTTTAGGCTAATGTTAAAACACAGATGTAGGGCATGTACGTATTTTAGCTGGGATTTCAAGACAAGCAGAGAACTGTAAAGACTGAAAGCGTAACGGTTTTATTGAAGGAGTACCGTACATAATTTGTACTTGGGTTTTCTTGTTTTCAAGTTTAGAAAAAGTCATCCAACAGTAAGGGCTCGTTTATGCAATCACTCGCTTTTGCATTCTCGCAGCTAGAAGCTAGAAATCCCCTCAAATTCCAACATGGCGGCGGTTTTATGTCTGCCGCCTCGCAACGAAAACAGCAAATAACGTGAGTTCAGAAGCGTTTGGAAAAATTGTTTCGTCCTGAGGAATTCTTTATATTATTGGCACGGATTATAAGACTGCAAGTATTTACTCAAACGATGTCGGATTTAGCTAATCCATTTAGCGTTGTTACCATGGCAATGTCACCTTTGCCATCGCGATTGAGTTCTAGCCGCGAGAATGCAAAGGCGAGTCACTGCGTAAACGCGCCCTAAGGGCGCTATTACGCAACTACTCGCCTTTGAATTCTCGCAGCTAGAATTTAATCGTGATGGCAAATGAATCGTTGCCATGGTAACAACGTTACCTGGATTAGCTAAATCCGACATCGTTTGAACAAACATTTGCAGTCTTATAATTCGTGCCAGTAAGATAGAGAATTCCTCCTGACGAAACAGTTTTCCCAATCGCTTCTAATCTCAAGTGTAGACTCGTTTCGTTGCAGGTTGGAAGAGCTAAAACAGCCGCCATGTTGGAATTTCAGATGATTTCTAGCTTCTAGCTGCGGGAATGCAAAAGCGAGTTGTTGCGTAAACGAGCCCTAATTGTCGACAAGTAAGCATGCATACCAAGCATAAAATAGTAAAAACGGGTGTTAATAAATTTTCGGACTCGTAACTACCTGTGGGTCTAGGACCAGATGCAGTGCAAAAACACACACTCAGTCTCATGGAGGGGCGTCGAAACATATCCCTGAAGCTCTGGCGTGCGTGTTAGTTTTGAGTTATTTAGTTTTTTTTTTCCTTTTTTTTTACGTATGCGTTCGAGGCCCACAGGGTCCGATTATTTATTGAAAGCCGTTCTTATTTATGCTTCTTGTGGAGATTCAATCGTCGGACAGTGACCACTAAATTAACAAAGCCGGTACCCTTTACTGTAAGGTTTGACCTCGGTCTGCCATGGTAAAACCTAAATTTCGATGATAATTTTTGTTTTCTTTCCGCAAAACGAGGACCATGGTCGACTTGCACTGAAAAGACCCCGGCAAATCGAAAGCGAAACCGAATTACACTGAGAATTCCCCTGCAAATCGAAAGTGAAACCCTAAAACAAAATCACTTCGGAGAATCGTTTTGCGAAAAGAAGACAAAAAATCTCTAACCGAATTCCACTCGCGCTTCTATGAAATTAATAATTTGTTTGTTTTAGCACACAACTCCTTTCCAACAAATTTCATTCGACCTTCGGTCTTGGGAAATTAAATCTGGAAAGGAGTTTCGTGATAAAACGCACAAATTATCGATTTCATAGAAGCACTCGTGGTATTATAGCCGATAATTTCTCCGCCATCTTTCAACAATTTCCTCTGAAATTTGGTATGTGAGCTTTGTGGAACTTGGCAAGGACATGCACCAACTTTTATTAATTTCAGCTTTATCACATTTCAGATCTGGACTTCAGCTGGAATCGTGAATTTCATTTTTGTCTTTTATGGTGGTGAGGAATTGGACACGTTTATACAATGATCTCTATAGACTAAACCATTTGTCGTACAACGCTGGTTCTTAGCCCATTTGAAAAATTTACTTCTGGAGATATGCCCTAAACAGAATTAGAAATTTCAATTGGTCGTCCCGTTCTGGGGTAACGGAATCCTGAACGATTCGTTTTATTGTTACACATTGTTTTAAACAGAACAGGGTTCAAAAGGTTAAACGAGCGTTAAGTCAAGTAGAATGTACGTATCTGACCTATCGCCTTCTAAAGTAAAAACTGTAATAACATGCGAATACAGCAGTAAGGTTTCACGTGGATTAAACAGTACAGGAAAACTAGGGTATGTGCAACCTCCCAAGATAGTTTATTTGTGTTCCTTTACTGTCGTGACTTCGGATCAGTTCACCTATACCTTAAACATCAAACGAGTTCGGTTTTGTTTTCTAATAAACAGATTAGTTGAGTTTCTACATCTCACCTTTTTTCAAGGAATTACGAACCTTCTCATTGCTTTCTAAAAAAAAGGGTTTAACGAGCGTTAACCACTCCTGGTCATCTGCCCGAAGACCTAAGGCCCTATGTCTGCAACAGCCAGATTTCCAGCCAGATTTCTCATTGCTTTCTTATGCTGACTAGCAACAATAAACTTGCTAGTCAGCTTGACAATGCCATGTGTTGCGATGCTCCGGGTAATAATAGTTTGATGAGAAACAATGAAGTTTTAGGTCTTAAGTTTTTGGTCGCTCAAAAATGGGATTGAACAAGCTTAAACATGTGAAACATGGGCATGCAATAAACCAAACCATGCCAATTTGGCTGATTTACGGCTAATTGGGCAATGGCAAATGTGAAAATTATGAATGAAAAACATTATAGTTATAAAATACCTCCAGACAAAAAAGGTAGTGGTGACTATTAGATCATGGGATGCTTTGTATTCACAGATCTATGAAAGTTGTGATATCCACCCAAAACCAAAAGTGGTATAAGAGAAGCCGCCACGTTTCCAAGAAGGGTCGGCCTTTAAAAGTAATCATTCAACCAGGGAAAGGCCGTCAAGGTTAATCCTATTAGCCAAGTTAATTGCACCGAATAATACTTTGGACGTTAAATGAAAACTTGAAGATTGCTACCACGAGTAGCAATCTTCTAGTTTTCATTTAACTTTCGAACTATTAGTATAGGTGCGATTAACTTGGCTAATAGGATTAACCTTGGCAGCCTTTCCATGGTTGAATTATATCACTACTGTCAAAGGCCGACACTTCTTGGAAACCTGGCGGCTTCTCTTATACCAGTTTTGGGTGGATTATGATTACTAGCAGTCATACATGGCTTCACCCGGGGGTTCTGTTTCGCCCGGGGTTTTGTTTCACCTGTGGTTGTTTTCCAGTATTAAGCCGGTGTGGCCTGAACGTTGACTGCGACAGGTAATTTTTCTTCATATAATATGCCCCTTTGCCTCCCATTCCCTCTCCTCCTCCTGCACCTCCTTCTTTCGTTGATTTTGCAAAAACTACGTCGATCTCCATCCCAGATAACCCCAAAAAGCATACCTTTTAGGTCCAAGTAATGCATAATCATGCTTCATACCAGTATGACACATTTATGACGTACACATTTTGCAGTTATAGGTAAGCTCTAATAATATACGGATTGCAGTGTACGACAGCTTAAATTAAAGGTACATTTGTGAAGTTTTTGTGGGTACATTGGTCTTCAACGATTAAGCAGACTGCTAATTAAAATATGCTTCAGATGGCCACCATGCTGTTTGCGACACTCCCTCAATCGACTTAGGAAATTATCCATCATAAAATCGTGATATGTTGATATCGTGTTGAATATTGGCCTTTAGTTCGTCTGTAGTGCTTGGTTTGGAATGATACAAACGGACTTTATGATTTCCCCACAAATAGTAGTCGCAGGGATTAAGGTCAGGGCTTTTTGGTGGCCAGATGTTGACAGTGCGGCGTGAGATGAGGCGTTAAGGTTTGGTTTCGTTTGTTGTTTCTTATGGATCCATATCTTTTCTATTTGAACACTAATCTCTGGATGGTTGGTCGGGACGGAGTTTTCTGTAGATTGACTCTAAATTGTTTGGCGTATGCTCGGCGCGTGGTAATTATTAACTTTATTTCATTAATTTATCAACATTCCAAACTCGCTGAACGATTGACTAAACGTCACCCATGACGTGCAGAGATACTCTCGTCACGTGTCTTTGTTCGCTTTATAAATTTACTCTCAACCCTGTGCAGCTAAAAACTTCTCAAAACACACTTTCCGTTGCTGCATAGTTATAAAATCTGCGATAGCATGCTTAGGTTCAGCGATCATTTGAAATGAGTACACCATAAATGTGTCATACTGTAGTAACATTCGCATTGCCTCACACCTCCCAATCTCTTCAGTTGTTATAGCATTAGTATGCCAAAAGCGAGGCTAAAGGACGCACTGTCCAACACACGGGCATTTCCCATCAACGGCGGGGCCCCCCCCCCCACCCTGCTGTCAGTTCATTGGTATCGCTTGAGCGATCCGTACCCTGTGCCAAAAAAAAAACGTCGTTTAAGACATGCCGCTGAGATGACCATGGTGTTTGGTTAGAAGGGTAGTTTTTGCCTGTCCTCTGAGATGGGTAATCTTTCTTGCTGTAATACTACTCCTTTCTTCTAATCCTCTCCCTCCTCTCTCCCCTCCTCTTTTCTCCCATCGTCTCCATTCCCTTCCTATTCGATCGTTTTCTTCCATTTCTCCCCTTTGCTACACTTAATTGATTTAAATGGGTAGCTGAATGAAATCCTGATCCTCTCCGTTCCCCTGCTTCCCTTCCTTTTTGTAAGATTTTGCCAAACTGATTTGGTTTCCATGCTAAACAATCAACAATTTTTTTTTCCTTTTTACTTCTTTTTAGTCGAAGATGCTTGGTTCATTAATGTTGTTGAATATGGAGTTTTCGTCTTCGTATTCCTTGATTTGTTGCTCTTGTTTTTTTTTTTCTTCAGCTTCCAGCGCTTTTAGGTTACAATTAGAGCGTCATTAGTTCATATTTCTTTTTTAATTCTGTTTCTTGTTTGGTTAGTTGGTCTTTGAGGTCTTTAACTTTGACTTCTTCACTATTCAGTTTTGCAGTGAAAATGCGGATTTCTTTTTGGTGGGTAGCTTGTGTTAGTTTTTGATTTTGTTTTCGCATTGTTGGGTGCTGTTGGTTTTCTGGGTCTTCCTGGTTTTCTGAGTTTTCTTACCTCTTGTAACAGGGTGCATGACATGAGGTCACAGCTCTTTGAATCAATTTCATTTCATTTCATTTTATTTCCTGTAACTTCAGGAGATTAGCAATGCTTTTTGAAGCACATAATAAGATGTATGTACACAATCGTTATGCGTGCAGTAGTAGTTACTTTGTACGACCACAATGCGCTGGTTTCTCTGTTAAGAGCTTGTTGGTGTTCATCCATCTTTAGTTTCAATTCGTTGTTTGTTTCCCGTTCCTTATTGGAATTTCAACCATGTATACGTTCAGCAGTCTTCATAACAACGTTTGTCAAGTGTGCACTGTTGCTGTAGTATGATGATGTTGTGCGTGAGTTGTGGGACACAGATTGAGCTCTTGGTGTACCAGGTGAGTATGCTCTATCATATCAAAAACGAAAACTGGCAAAAGGGGCCACCAAGTTCCGAATGGTTCGACCCTTCAAAGGAGTGATATCAACACACCAAAACATTCACCAACTTAATCGCAACAAATAATAATTTGGACGTTAAATGAAAACTTGAACATTGCTACCGAAATTAGCAATGTTCTAGTTTTCATTTACCCTTCCAATTATTAAGCGGTGCGAATGTTTTGGTGTGTTGATATCACTCCTTTGAAGGGTAGAACCATTCGGAATTTGGTGGACCCTTTTGCCAGTTTTGGTTTTTGATATGACATCACTCATTTTTTAAAAAATTGTCTATTACTTAACCCCACTACCGTGCAGACTTGTAATAAAGTGGCACGTCAACAAGAAATTGGTTTTCAACACTTTGATGCTACCTTTTGCTTATAGGCCGAACCATTCTCAACTTAGTCACCTCTTTATAGGTTTTTGGTTTAGTTTTAATTTTGTTGTAATTTATTTCATTTAGTTAGTTTTGGTGTGTTGATATTACTCCTTTGAAGGGCTGAACCACTCTCAACTTTAATTGGTGGCCTCTTCACCAGTTTTTGCCTTTGTTTATTTTGCTTTGTTTTTAGAGAGGGTTTATTTTTCGTGAATTGGACGTGAATACAGTTTCTTTGGCAACGTTGTTTAGATTCATCGTGCTACACTAGTGTGTGTCTAGGCACGCACGTCAGTATACACGTTGTCATTGTCCGAACTTTGGCCGCCCAATGAGAGACGATGCCGACAATACTAACAATATTTTCGTACTTCCGCGTCCTCCCACGCCATCCCCGTTACGCCTCCAGACTTAAAACCATTAAAGGTACGCAGCTCGTATTGTACTGCACCCATTCGTCCAATTTCATATCTGGAAGCCTTCCAGTTATCTAGGTATCGATGAATAATCGATGATTTAACATGGGGACGAGCAGACTAGTAGCTACTTAGTAACTAGTAGTAACACATTTTCAACCTTATTGAGGGTCAGATTTTGCATTGCAAGCAGCTTAGCTGGCATTCCTACACGAGTCAATTTTTGTCAGGTGGGTCATTGCTCTCGAATGCAACACAATTAAGCTTTTGTACCGCATTATTATTTTTCCCCAAGCGCCTGAAATGTGCCCAACTATATGATGCAAGATATAAGACACTGACGCTGTGGCGTCGCGCTACAATGGTTTACAACCTCGACAATTGAATTGATGTGATGTTTGTTGTGATGTTTGTTGCCTAACTTGGCGCGACACACTAGCGTGTGTCTAGATGGTTAATAAATAAATAAATAAATAAATAAATAAATAATGTTGCTTTACGTATGCCACGTATGTTGGTGTTCTTTTGGTGTGAAGTATGAGGGTGCATCTGTGTGTGTATGTTAAGGAAATAATGTTGACTGGTTGGGTTTGGTTTTTGATCTTCGTCTTGTTTTGCAATTTCCGTTGTGCCTGAACGTTCACTGCGACAGGTAATTTTTCTTCCTGTAATACTCCTCTTTTCCTTCCATCTTCTCCCTCCCCTCTTCCCTCCCCCTTTCCTCCCATCTTCTCTCTTCCCTCTCTCTTGCCTTCCTATCTTCCTACCCGTCCCTCCCCTTCCCTCTCCCTTTGCGACACATAGTTGAATTAACTACTGACCTTCCCCCTACTTTTGCCCCTTGTCCTTTTACTTGAGTCTGCAAAAATTGATTCGGTTTCTATCCTAAACATATCCTCAAAAATTATGTTTTAGGTTCATTTAATGCGTAATCATATGCTTAATGGTAATAGACGCTCTGCCTCTCCCCACTCCCCCCGCCATCTAACATTATAATAAACCTATATTATTAACTGAGCAAAAAACGGCTTCGCCGTTTAGAAAAAAAAAATATTAGAGCTCGTATATCCATACTCACAGCCCTGAAGGTACACGAATAAAAACGGATTAGAGTTCACTCGAACGCAACGAACTATAATTTGAACCATAATTTGTGTTCATTTTGTGTATGCATTTTTATCTTTCAATTTTGTCGCGTTTTGCTGGTTATGGCGTCTATTTTGTGTGTGTTTGTGGGTTGAAGTTTTGCGAATTGAAGTACAAATTATAGTTCGTTAGGTACGAGTGAACTCTAACCCGTTTTTATTCGTCTACCTTCAGGGCTGTGAGTATGGGATACGAGCTCTAATGTTTTTGTTTTCTAAACGGCGAAGCCGTTTTTTGCTCAGTTAATTTGTTGGCTTTTTCCGCTTCCATTTTACATGTGTCCACTGTCCATTGTCCACTGATTTTTGTTTTCGAAAAAGACGGAACATTAGAAATGGATACTTATGTTTAGGTTCCGCCGAAGGATTGTCCCATGATTATTATTTGATGGCGACACATTAGCGTATTTCTGGATTTAGCATGCTTCATCTCGATGAGTAGTTGATTCTAGGTTGTTTCAGTATCGTGGCAACAATCGCGGAAACAATTCAACTGGCTTCCCGAAGCCCGCATTGAAAAAGTAAATAAGTCACTCAGTCATGTCGGCCGCCGAATTTTGAGGCCGTAGCCTCAAAATTTAAGACTTCACACCCTACGGTTTAAAACTTGAAGATTTAAGGAAAAATCAAGACCAATTTTAATTTTGGTTCTCCACAACGAGCTAGCTGACTCAAACAACGACAATGTTAGTTTCCCGGCACCCAACGATTGTTGCATCTTGTTCGAGTGAGCTATAATCCGATATTGTGCGCCTCGACTATTGTTACCCTATTGTTACTTGTTGCAGCATTGTAACATTTTGACATTGTTATCCGCTCCGCCGCCTCCTCCTTAGAGTGGGCGCTTGGCTTTGGGCCGTGGCCCCGGTAATAAATTTAATTCCGCCTCCTCGTCCTGTCCAATTTTCTGAAATTCTCGTGCGCAAACGAACTCTAATAAGCACGGCCTGCCGGCAGTGCTAATAAACCAAAGTCTCACAGCAGAAATGAAGCAACCGCAAGGACGACCCCCGGAAGGGGAACAATGAAAACGTGCGAGTGTGTTAATTCTTTGGCTTGAAGTTGTAACTGGGACGTTGTTGCCCTGAAAAGAAGTTGAAATTGGCACATTAGTTGCCTCGACTAACAATTTGCTCTGCGCGGTCATCGCAAAGGCATGTCTTAAAAGACGTCATGTACGAAGGACAGTTATTTTTCGCACGCTACTGGGAGTCGGGAGGGGCAGTTGGTGGGGCAGTTCTTATGTTAGAGCCTCTATTTGACTACGACATTGCTTTGCGGAGGGAGACGATTGATGGAAAGGCAGCACCGAGTAAATACTGGGAAACAACCACGGGTCAAACAAATGCCCGGGCGAAGCCGGGTACGGTGCTAGTCTCATTATAGAATTAAAATACCAAGAGAAAGGCAAGCAAACGCACTGCCCAACACACGGGCATTTCCCGTCCACTGGGCCCCACAATCCCCCCACTCCCAAACTATTGCTGTGGCTTGAGAAATCGGTACCGTGTGATAGAAAAACCCTGTCCTTCGTGCATTAGTACTACCGGGAGGCAGTGCTTATTAGAGTTCGTTTGCGCACGAAATTTTCAAAAACTGGACAAGAGGCGATGGCGGCGAGGCCCCGGAATGCAATGCTGCGACATGTAACAATGGGGCGACAATATGCGAGGTGCACAAGATGGGATTGTAGCTCACTCTTAACAAGTTGCAATGATGATAGGGCACGAGGAAAGTCACATTGTCGTGGTGAGTTAGCATTGTCAGCCATAGATAAGTTGTCGAGGACCAAAATGAAATGTTCTTGGTTTTCATTTAAATCTTTCAGTTTTAAACCACAAGGTGCGAGGTCTATAATTTTGAGGCCTTAATGCCTCAAAATTGGGCGGCCGACATGACTGAATGACGTATTTACTTCTTCAATGCGGGCTTCGGGAGGCCAGTTGAATTGTTTCCGCGATTGTTTGCCATAATGCTACATCTGCTTGCAACGATGCAGAATCAACTACCCATCGATCTGACAGAGTAACTCACACACAGCTAGTGTGTTATAATCAAATAACAAACATGGGGCAAAGTTGGGCGGAACCTGAACAGAAATATGCATTTCTAATGTTCCGTTTTTTTCGCAAACAAAATTGGATGGACAGCGGACATACCGTACATATGATCTGAAGCGAAAAAAAGCCAACAAAATTTTTCAAAAAGTTTTAGAGCTCGTATCCCCATACTCACAGCTGTAAAGGTACACGAATATAAACGGATTAGAGTTCACTCGAACGAAACGAACTATAAATTGAACTCCAATTCCAGGAAACAAGCCTTGTGACTTGCCAGCCTCCATGCATACGCATTCATGTATAGATCACTAATCAAACAAACTTCGCACAAATACAATAAACACACAAAATACAACATACGTACGCACATGAAAGAGAACGAAAATCTAAAACACATACAAAACAGACGGCGTAAACAGCAAAACGCCTACAAAAGATGATAAATACATACAGAAACACAGACAAAAAATTGCCTTAGTTAAGAGTAAGCTTGTTTCACAAATTATAAATCCACGCAAAATACACATACAGCAACAAACACAGTCAAATATTTAAAAAAGCCTGAATACTACGCAAATTAAGTGCCCACAAACATACACGCACACAATCATTATATTTTTCAAACACAAACTGCGTTCAATTTCTGACATAACCAGTCCTTGTTCCCTGGAATTGGAGTTCAAAGTATAGTTCGTTGCGTTCGAGTGAACTCTAATCCGTTTTTATTCGTGTACCTTTACAGCTGTGATTATGGGGATACCAGCTCTAATGCTTTTATCTAAACGGAGAAGCCGTTTTTTGTTCAGTTAATAAGGTCATTTAAGACTTGCTGCTGAGATGACGCGCAGAGCTCCCCCCCTCCCCCTCCACTCACGATCTAGCACTTTGGCTTGAGAGGTCCGTAACAGGTGAAAAAAAAAACACTATCCTTCGTGAAGGACGTCATTTAAGACTTGCTGTTGAGATGACCGCGCAGAGAAAATTGTTAGTAGTGGCAATATCATCCGTTTTCATTGTTGGGGTTGCTGCTTCAAGGTTTCTTGTCGTCCTTTTTGCTATGAGACTTGCTATAAGGCATGCCATATTGTTCGCTTCGCTCACTCCATTGGCGTCTGTTCATGCGTCATTTAATTTCTTTTATTCCAAGAGCATCACAAAATCGATGTACTGATTATTTCGACGCAAACTAATTACAATTGTTGCTCGCAGTTCTTTCATCACAGTCCTTAGCCCGTCTGCATTTCACCTACATCATTCAAAACATACGATTTGTTTGTTTGCACGTTTGTACGTCTTCTCCCCGAGAAGTAATCTCCTACGAAGGTGAGAGATGAAAGATTGACGGAGTAAAGTGAAACACACATTAAAAATGTTCAGTTTACATGGAATCGCTCGCTTTGCTCGCTCAATCCACGCACCTCCGTGCTACAGAAACACGAATGTTTGACACCCTTTTAAAACCGAGTCTATGGGTTTGAATTTTCCATGCATCAAGTCAGTTGATACAAAACCAATTTTAAGATCTGTATGAGGTATGTTGCAAAATCCGTCGTCCTTTTAGGTCATTTCTTGCGTGCATTCTTTTCCAGACCATCTCAGTACGTAACTAATAGCTTCAAGACAGTTTGTTTGTCACGAATTTTAACCAGAGCATGGACAAACGACGTCATGAACGAACTCTATGAGGGTTAAAAAAAAAACTTTGACGTTATTTTTTGCAGGTTTTTCGCGTATTTGAGGGTCATATTTATCAAGTTGCAGCGATGAAAATAGGCCTAGCCAAAGCGAAATTTAATTATCTTTCATTTGGTCCTGCTCCCATCTTTTTAGGTGCCTTGGTTCCAGAGGAGTAAAGGTACAAACACATGGTATCAGGCCAATATCCCCCTGGCCAATATCCCCCCGGCCAATATCCCCCTGGCCAAATCCCCCCCGTTGCCAATATCTCCCCCCCCAGCCAACATCCCCCCGAAAAATAATATTACGCTAGAAAAAACACTAGCAACAAACAAAAAAAACATAGAAGAAACATACTAGTCCTGCGCTGCCAAGTAGACGATTGGCCAAGTAGATGAGACTGAATAATGATTGACTGAGCGATTCCAGCTTCGTTGTGTAATTAACATTAACCTCGGCAGGAGCAACTGAAGGGGGATACACTGATTGAATGAGCAAACCCGCACGAAAATCTGCGTTTGTTAGTCACCATGCTCAAAAATGGGATTGAACAAACTTAAATCTGTGAAACATGGACATAAAATAAATCTCTTTTTATCTCCAGAGCATTAACGAAAAATAAATCAAAGCAAAAATTGTGGAATTTTCAGTTATTTTCCAGTTTGTTGCTATGTTTTTTTTTTT
>JAHWFP010191917.1:0-14157 GCA_023313725.1 Lithobius niger | reverse complement strand
AAAACAAAAGGCGGCAGAGAATCCGTCGTTAATGCAGCGAATCCGTCAACAAAACAAAAGGCGACAGAAAATCCGTCGTTAATGCAGAAAATCTGTTGGCAAAACAAAAGGCGGTAGAGAATCCGTCGAATTCGTCTTGACTACGAATCTGTAGGATTCAACTTACCCTCGAAGCTTGATTATTCATTCACAATCCTGCCGTACGCCTGCGCAAGAAAAACTAGCCAGTCCTCCGACGAAACGTGACCTACTCAAGGGTTCTTTGGGGACCCGAGCTGGGCCGTAGCCCCTGCCCCATACACACACACAAAATTCCATTCCAAACCGTTAAAAAATACCTTCCCCACAGAAGCAATTCCAACTAAAATTAAAAGTACAATGGCAAATAAATAAACAAAATTAAAGAATTTGCCCCTCGAACAATTAACTTATTTTCTTGGTAGCCAACAGTTTTTTAAAAGACTTTTTCTTTTTCCTTTGGGCAGCATGTCACCATCCCTGAACTATAGCAATTATAGTTTAGGTCCCATGTTTCTCAACTGTGGGTCCGAACTGTGGGTCTCAACTGTGGGTCTGTGTTTCCGGAGCGGCTCCGTCGCTTTTTTTTATTTAACCAATGTTTGTTTTTTTCAATGTAACTAGTTTTACTTGTTTATTACGCTTATGTAGGCCCTATTAAGTTATTGTTTTACAACAGTTGTCTGTCTTCGTTTTGGTGGACGTATTTGAGTAGTCATTATGCCTATTACTGGGCTTAAAAAAAACATTAATAAACAAGTTATTTTAACGCAATAATCAATACTTTTTTGTAGTAACACACAGCGTGGTGTATTTTGTTGGTTACCAACCACATATTCCAATAATTTAATTCTGCTCCTGAAGGAGACATTTTCGAAATACCTGTAGTTACTGTATACCTGTAGTCCTTCAGCAGCTAGAGCAGATGTCATTTTGCCTATTTTTGACTTCCTTTCAGCCGTGGTATGATCCGAACTTTCAAGTTGCTATTCCCGCGGGTTTGCCCGTCGAGCCGATTCAGGTAATATACAAGCATTTTGCTACAAGTATACTAGAGGCTCGAAGAAATGACCTGATGGAGATGAAAAAAGAGGAACCAGTTTCGCTACCCTTGACAGCCAACTTTCTTACTCAGCACAGGGGCTCAACTGTCCACCCTCCCCCAGAAGTGCTACACTTCAAGGGTAGAGACTTTGAAAGCATGTCTTCGAGAAGACGGGTTCTCTGACGAGATGACAGACAGACTACTTTTAGGGCGCGTTTACACAGCGACTCGCCTTTGCATTCTCGCAGCTAGAACTCAATCGCGATGGCAAAGGTGACATTGCCACGGTAACAACGCTAAATGGATTAGCTAAATCCGACATCGTTTGAGTAAATACTTGCAGTCTTATAATCCGTGCCAATAATATAAAGAATTCCTCATGACGAAACAATTTTCCCAAACGCTTTTGAACTCACGTTATTTGTTGTTTTCGTTGCGAGGCGGCAGACGTAAAACCGCCGCCATGTTGGAATTTGAGGTGATTTCTAGCTTCTAGCTGCGAGAATGCAAAAGCGAGTGGTTGCATAAACCCGGCCTTAATCTAGAAAAACAAAAAAAAAACTTGTGTAAAGTTTACCCCGATGTTCGTAATGCATCGCCGTGCTAATCCGCTCAAGTTTACTTTTTACTAATGTTCGTTTTTCGATTTTTATTTTTTTTTTATAAAACATTAAAATTATAAAAGCATCAGTACTTCAATGCTATTAACAGAACGTTAAGGCATACATTTTTCGGCAATGGGTTGTTTTTCATGTAAGTATTATTTAACCGTAATTATTTGAGGTTTTTCTTTTAGGTGTTCTAATTTCAATAAAATTTAAACGTTTTACTTTGAAGCGATATAAAAAAAAAATCTGCTGATTCTGAGATATAAAAAGTATCTCAAATATAAAAAAAAATGCACTACAAGGCCATTAAAAAAGAAAAGTTGGTTCATAAGCCCCTTCGCACCGATTTTTTGATCGGAAATAAAAAGAAACGACGCAGCAAAATAGCAGTTTTGGGGTAAAAATGGTCCTTAATGAGAAATGAAAATACAAAATTACACCATTCTTGTCGTTAAATCATTTTATGGACATGTAGTCAACAAAATTAAGAGGCAGTGTTCTTTATTTTCGCCAAAATGTAAAGGTAAACGGGGGCAAAGAATATAAAACTTAAAAATAAAGATCCACCCGTCCGCACAGATTTCTTAAGAAAAAGGCCCGAGAGCCATCTTTCTTTTTTTAAGTGGCCTAATATAGACAATTTTAAACTAAACTGAGTACACAAAAAATGTTTACTGTAGTTGCGAGTATAGTTTAATTAATTACCAAATGCATGTGTAGTTTAATAATTTGTCTTGACAGAAACGAAACCAAAGCCAGTTTATGCACATTCGTCCTCAAGGAAAGGGACCATACTTAAACATTGCTATTGTTCTCTATATGTGATGGAAGCCTAGTGTATTCTTAAAGCAGTTTGGTGACATTCATTTATGCTATTTTAAATGGCAAAAATTTGCGCTTCGTTTATCGTTATAGGGTTGGGAATATGATTAAAACCGAGCAAATGTAAGGAAGACTTCGGGTTGCCCTTTGACATATCCTTCAGAGAACGTTAATTGAGTTCTCCATAAATCGTCGTGTCATTTCCACGAGTTTGGTGGTCAGTTGATAGTTTGACAAGATTAATTTTACTGCCCACGACCCCTATCGGCAGTGAAATGACCCCATTTAGCACCGAGTCTGATTGATTTCGATCTTCTTTTCAGGCCAACAAATACCCAGAATACAGCGCTCCCGATCATCCATCTTGTCGTCCCCTCCCCCTCTCAAGTCTTTCCCAGTTAGCCCGTCAAGTCCTAACGACCCACTCTGTCCTCCTTGATGATTTGAAGTGGTTTTGAATTTTTCTGGGACCAGTCGTTATGTTTCGTGTTCTACAGTAAACACCCTCGATCACAAGGAAACAAGTTGCCGTGATGCTACATCATGAGCTTAAAGACAGATGTTCACTAACTGATAATCACTATACAGGGTGTACCTAAAAGGTCTGGCCAAACTTTCAGGGTGTAGTCTATGATCAAAAGTAAGACTAAAAAGTCTTATAAACATGGGTACGGAAATGCATCCGTTTTTCGTTACAGACCCCCAAAGTACCAAAGTAGATCGTATAGTTTCTGAAGGAACGAACAAGTACTTTCCAGGTTCCTCTGCCAGTCAACAATCATATCAACTGGGATAAGCTCTGCTACCTTACATCCATGCAGCATTCGACGTCCATTGGGTGCCCAGAAGATCCAAAAAAGTCAAGACAAAATTAAGACCTATTGAATCGAAATAGACCGTCACTCCAAAAGCCGTCCAGATAATGTTAAGTTCCAACCAGTGTTGTTTCTGTCCTTTTTGGTCATCTCATGATAGACGGAGCTAGACGATTTAGCCGAACGTGGTCGGAGACAATTTGGTCCAGACGATTTGGTCCTGAACATTTAGGTTCCTGCCGAGTTGGTCCTGGGACAACTTAGTCCCAGGAAGGTAACAATAAATAATAATAATAATAATAATAATAATAATAATAATAATAATAATAATAATAATAATAATATAATAATAATTTTATTCACACAAATTACATTTGCAATATACAATAATATACGATTATATAATAATAATAATAATAATAATAATAAAGGTAAAATTTTTAATTATTATTTCGCGGACCAAATTGCCTTGGGACCAAATCGGCGGGAACAAAATTAGACACGAACAAATCGTCCGTGTCAAATATTTGCGAGCAACTCGGCGGGACCAAACTGTCATACCGAACCGCATTATAATACACCGTTTTCTTTGGAACCACCTTAACCTTGAACAAGGGTATTTTTACGTTGAGATTATTATAAAAAAGAAAAAAACTATCTAAATTGTTGGCAATATACAATAATCCCTGTCCTTTTTTTTTTATCATCGCTAATAATAACTAGGAAATATGCTTGATTCCAGTCATGCTTCTAAGATAATGTGTGTGCTGAATTTTTTTTTTTTTTTTTTTTATAAATTTTGACGAGCCTTACGTCAGCCGAAGCAAGTAATGCTTGTATGGCTGAACCATACAATGCATTCATGAATGAGTGAGCGAAGCGAATGAAATCAGAGTTCGTCATCGTAAAATACATTTAGTAAGTAATATAAGCTAAATATTTATTCATAGTGAAAATGACCGACTTTCTACGTTGGATAAAAGGTCATTGGCCCCAGCCCAAAAGTTTAACAGGTATAGATACTGAATTATACAACTCTGGAATGACATTATTTGACCATTTTTAGTTTTGTTTAAACTAAAAACCGTGGCGTGTTCTGCTTATGTGTGGTTTATGGTGGTCGGCTGTGGTGGTAGTCATGTCTCTGAGGTTGCGCTGATTGAGTGAGTCAAGCGAACGAAAATCAGCGTTTGTCAGCAGAAACAGCTCTTTTTCTTAAACACTTTTAGTAAGTTGTAGGCTAAATATTTTTTCAGCAGTGGAAATGACCGACTTTCTGCGTTGGATAAAAGAAAACACGTGAAACACTACTGCTACATTGAACTTATTTGACCATTTTTAGTTTTGTTTATCATTTGTATTATGAACTGTACACTAAGAAAAACGCGCACATTATTCGGATCACTTCCTTGAACATTTTGTTTGATATTTTTGCTGAGAGTGTCTGTCAGCACCATGTGAGTTGTAGCAAGAAATCTCCTCGAGCGCAGCAAGACGCAGTGGAATGAGCGAGCGAAGCGAGCGACTCCGCTAGTCCAAAGTCAAAATGCCACGTTAGCCGCCATGGTTAAGCTAGCAAAGAGCTCGCCACCGCCAATAATGTCTGCATTGTTTATAATTATTGCAGAGCATCTTTCCTAGAGTTAAAATATTAATAATGAAGCATTTAACTAAAAGCGAAACAATCATCAGTAACGAAAGTACTTTAGAATAATCTAAATATTCAATAGATCCGCGGCTCACTGCCGCCTCCTACGACAATGTTGAAACGCACACCTCTGGCACATAGTATTCCATCTGCGAACGCTAATTTTTTTATAAGTTAGAATTGTCAAAATTGTAGGTCAAACGATGTTAGCTTTGGTGTGAAGATAGCATTTAAATAATTCTAAAGCGTTCAGAGCTTTTAGGCCTAATTTTTCGCATTAACTGCAGACAGATTATTAGGCATATTGCGTTCGAGGTTAAACCTATTCTATTTTGCAGCGCTGGATAGAGAGCTTATTCGTGATTAGCGCCGCTCGTATGTTGCCCACGGACCTGTGGTTAGGCTTACAGTAAAATCCGCAGTGTCCATAACAACCAAGGAATCTGGAAATTATTATACGAAGCCATCGTACTGTTCCGCGTTGCGGTGTAAACATATCGTATGCTGTATGCTTTAGTTCTGTATAAACAGTTTCCTTATGCCATAGCGATTTTAGGTTGCATATTTGGGATTCCCGTTGAGAGTGTAAACCCCTATTTTGATCGCCATGTTGGGTGAATTCCTCCAAGCATTGCTTTTCACATGAAACGAAGGTAAGCCGTTAAGGAATCCTCTTGTGTTTTCTATTTACCTCCCTTTCTCTAATGGTTCAAATTCGATAATCAAATGTTATTATTTCATTGAGTTACGTCGAAAAAGATTTTTAGCTACAAGGAAGCACCGATGATTTATTTTGACGGTTTTTAAAAGTTCACTTGACCGTCAGCAGAGCAGTGTATGCTTCGTTGGAATTCCTTAACTATATTCAGGATTCCAAATTTACAATGGCTAGTATTAGATCGATAAATTAGAAAAATCGTAATTTCGTGGATTATAATTGATCAATTTACGGCAAATTCGAGGGAATGTGGCCTAAATTCAAAGGAATGTGGCCTACAACTTTTGGGGCTACAAAGCAATGCGGCAAATTTCATAGCAAACTGCCCTTTAGTTTGAACTCCACCCAGACTACAAAAGTACAACCAACCAACGGACCAACGGACCAACCAACCAACATTTTTCAATTCAGTGTTCATTATAGGCGACGCTACGCTCGCTCCGCTCCGCCAACAAGAATTTAAATAAATACAATAACTGCTTATGCTAAAAAAATCATTTGCCCATGGCTCTTATGTGGGTTGGGACAGGTAAAAGACAGTTGAAGAACGGAGTGCACAATTCATGGTAGGCTACGCACGCATATAGAAGCCATCATAACCAATGCTCCGATTACGCTCTTAAATGAATAATAAAAGAGCGACATAGGTTGCAGTAATACAAATCTACTATATAGGTATAAACATTCAGGCATGCAATGCGACTACAGTTGATTTTTTCAGAGGGGGGGGGGAACCACCACCCCACCACCACACCAAGAAAAATTCCCATTCTGAAAACTGGACCTCAGTCGAAATACTTAGATTTATAAAAAAAAATGTAAGTGAATAAAACAATTTGAAATATTTTGACACAGCTTGGGGTAAAAAAATTTTCCATTAAATCCATTGATCCCAGTCTGGACCCCAAAGCAATCCCCCCCCCCCCAACCCCACCCCCCCCCTACCCGATGCCAGAATTTTGAGAAAATATAAATGTGTGGGCAGTGTGGATGGGAGAGGAAGAAGCCTCTCTTTTGGTACTTTTCTGTGTTGGGGGGGGGGGGGGGGGGGGGGGAGGAAGTTTCGATGAGCAATCCTGCATATTGCATTGTCGCGCCTGGCTATAGCACTCGGCTCTGTATTATACCGATTGCTTTTTCGCTCGTCCGCTCTTCGTCATATCCACGTCGCTATACTTATCGTAGTTGGCCGTGATCTCAAAACTCACCTGCTCGCGTCCTAATACGGCATTTACATTGTTATTGTAATCTCCCCCGCTGTAAATTTTACAAGGGAAGGTATCGTCTCGACCTTAACCACCGACTAAGAGCGAAAGTGATCGCATAATAAATTTGGTATTTTGCCTTTATTTAACATGTAGAAAAATATCCCGGCTCCTCTGTACCACAGCTACGCACTACCCAATTGGTCGCGAAGTGGGCTCACATGTTTATCGAATTGATACTGCCAGTCAAAAATGAACACGTTAAGCAGCTCCTCAGCTCTTTAATCAGCTCCTGATTCTACACAGCTGTTACACTAAATAATATTCCGATAACTTCCACCAATACAATGATCGAATTACCTGATTAGCAGGAGCTATTTGTTCGACATAACTACCGAATTATCAAAATGCGTAAAATACGGAGAGAGTTGCCAGCAAAGCGTAAAGTAGCCGCCATTTTTTTTATCGGTTCGCCCAAAGTAGAACGACAGATAGGACTTCATTTACCGTGCGATGTTGTCAAAACCTGAAACTAACTAGTTTAATTCCGGTTCAACTTCTTTTCCATACGAATGCATAATTGGGAAAGATTCTTGATCAAGGCCCTAGAACCTTTCATAGGCAAACGATTTCATCATAAAATGTTCAATAACAAAGCCTACAATTTGCTGGCACGTGTTCTCATCGAAAATCATGGTTAATCGACTGACATTCTGGGACTTCTAGCCTGACGCTAATAAATGACACGGCTGACACGTTCAGATAAACGATTCGAGACAATACTCCTAGTGACGTCACGATGCTAGCCCTTTTTCTGTCCCCTTTATCTCTCCAATTGTATTTCAAAAACTGCTTTTATGCATAAAATGCATAAGCAGTTAAAAAGGATTGATCATTTCTCGGTCAGTGTGCATGCCTTCATTAAATTTTTAGTATGACTCAGTTTTTTAAGATTTTCATTACGTGTGTGTGTCCCGAAAGGAGCATATGGAGCTAGGCCTAACGTGCTAATATTATCACACTTATTTCGTAAATATATAAGTGGAAGCAGTTAAAACTCAAACTTTGCTTAGCTCTGAATAACAACTCGCTTTCAGAAGTTTTAGTTTTATGGGTGCAGAATAGAATGCGCTATCTAGTGGTTAAATAAATAGCCGTGCTTACCATATTTTAAATGGTTATTTCAAATTGATTCCTGAGTAAGATAATTTTATAATTTCTGGACGGTTACGTCCCGTTTCGCCAAATCCCGTTTCGACAAATATCTTTCACGAAATTTTAGCCACACGAAAAATTTAAAACATTTAAACACTAACATTTATAACATGATAATGGTCAGACATTTATGGACAAACACCCGTTTTGCAGAATCCCATTTTGCAAAATAATTTGTTTCAAATTACGTGCCTCGCTCGCGCTACCTGCTCGCTGCGGCTAAACACATAACATCAGAAAACACAACTAATCAAAAATTACTAACAATTAGGCATGCCGTTTTAACTTTTGCAATATTACATTTTTGAAGAATATTTTGGTTCTGAGAAACAGGATTCTGCAAGACAGGAATTCCCGTTTGAAAAAGGTTAACCATCACGTGTATAAGTAACTATTCTTAGAGAACCTAGGCATTGACGTAGTGACGCCCAAACATTCTAAACAATTATATTTAAAGCGCACATTTTTCCGTCTATATTGCCAGTTTTCAAAACGCTAATAAATCAACTGGACTTACCGTATTCTACCACTGCTTGTCTCTGTTAAATGTTTGCCTTTTAAAGCCCCATTACATAGAAATAAGGTATTAAATTTCGTGTACGTAAAATTTTGTCAAATTCGTTTTGGCGAAATGGGATTTGGCGAAACGGGATTTGGCGAAACGGGAGTTCACCTTCTGGACATCATGAACTAGTGCGGATATTAATATAAAATGACTGCTCAGGTCGAAAGAAAAAAGCTTCTTGGTCCCAAGTTGTCAAGTTACAAGGCTACAGAGACACTAAGGATACTTGGAGTGGAATTATATGCTCTTAGAGAGCCTTTCTATGGAGTAGGAGAGCAAATAATATCGTAATGGATCATTGATTGGGCAGCTGTAAGCCAATTAGCCATACCACCACAGTGGGGGTAGCCAATCTGTTCCTAAAATCTAGAGGAGCGGTAGTGCTTCGCTCATCAGGTTCAGAGAATTGGTCTTCACGGTGACCTATTATTGACGTCCGTTGAAGTACGTATGTAGGCTTCTGTTAAGCCGAAGATTAAACCAGTGTTGTCTACTGTGAGTGCTAAATACTGATGCCACAGAAAGTTTGGGATCGACTCAATCAAAGGGGCCAGTGAACTAACCAGACGACACAGTCGTGTTTTAGTGCTGTGGACGACGATTATAATTCGAAAAAGATAACTTGACATCATTGATTTCATGCTAGTTACTGGTTACTGTAGCTAATCCCGATCAGAAAAAATAATTTATGCTACCGATCTAGTTGAAATTTGGCATTCAGTTGAAATTTTATTTCAATAAGTGCCTCGTGTGGTTTGACGTTTGGGACAGTTTTAACTCCAAACTCGTAATGCACTTTTTTCAAACTTGGAACACGGTGCCTAAGAACAAAGCAATTGTACCCTAATGTTAATCACCGATAAACAATCGAAACTCACATTGCAAAAAAAAAAAAAATTTAGCAGCATTGCTGAAGAAAAAACTACGTAAATATTTTTCATTCATTAACACTGGTGAGTGTTAGTAAGGGTCGACCTAGGATCGCGGTATTAAACTCTCAACTTTGAAAGCTTATAACTCCGTCAAAAATAATCATCTTTAAACCAAATTTGGAATATAGCTTTGACTTCTAAGCCTGTCTGCAGTCCAAAAATTGTGAAATTCGGTCGAGCCACTATACCCGAGATACAGAGTGGGGCCAAATAGACAACTTCTTGTTCTGGGGATACTTTCGTTTGTCCTCTCTACAGGGCAAACTATTTGTCCTATAAAGCTGGTTCTTAGCTCATTTTACAGGTATATCTCTGTAGCTGTGCCCTTTTCATGCGGCCTTTTCTAATTGGTCAAGTGGTTCGGGGGTTACGAAGCTCGAAAGTATCAGATTGATTGTTTTACATTGTTTTAAACATTGTTATTAGGCAACAATGCCAATTAGCAAACGGCAGCTGCAAGACGTAGACTGAAGGTTAAGGAACTGATTATTAACACTGGCGATAATAGCTTAGGGTCTCTGTGTTAAATTCTCAACTTTGACCATTAACTGCACTGTTTTACACTTTAGCTGCAATTTTAAAAGTAACACGAATTAATAAACAAAAACGGAACGTTAAATGTTTAGAGTAAGGGTCTAAAAGTCAAAACCTACAAGGAACACGGACAAGCTTTGACACTCAGGGTCTAGGTATAAAATTTCGTCAGTAAGAGACTGGTAGGCATTAGACCCTTACTACCCGGTGGTCAGCAATAAATATATTTTAGCGAAAAAATGTAAATCCTCCTACAAAGACCCATGTGATGATCCAGTGGTAGTATGGCATACATTTCTTGCGTTGCTTTATGTTGAAAATTATTTTTCGATTTAGTAACAAGACAGCATATTCGCAGCAGAGAGCATTTTTGGTTATCCTCTGCCATAAATCTACGAAATATAATAAAAATTCTAAAGCAGCAAAAGAAAAATGCCAAATTTCACAAGAAAATTGTGCTCTTAAATTGCCATAAGAATATTCTATGAACAAAGAAAACCTGCTACAACCGTTCATACGCACGTTCAGTCCGAATACAGTAGAACTAAGCTAGCCATCGGGTAGTAAGGGTCTAATGCTTACCAGCCTCTTACTGACAAAATTGTATACCTAGACCCTGACTGTCAAAGCTTGTCCGTGTTCCTTCTAGGTTTTGACTTTTAGATCCTTGCTCTAAACATTTAACGTTCCGTTTTTGTTTATGTTTTGTATGGTTTGGATAGTCTACCAAATAATTTAGTTGTAATTTTGCATTGAACGCATGACTTCAGGTCTGTAGGCTCTAATGAAACCGAAAGAAAAAAAGAAGACGTAAATATTAATTGTCTTTATTTTCTTAGCTTCAAGTCTTAGCTTTAATAGTTCCTAGGTAGTGCGTATGGCGTACCACACAAGCCCATCGCAAGCAGTCCCGTGTAATCTGGTGCTGTGGGACTTGTGTATGGGTGTTTAGGAGGTTGGGAGTGATGTTTTGGCGTTTGGTTTAGGAGAGTAAGTTAGGTTAAGTTAGGTTAAGTCCTAGTTAAGTAAGTGAGCAGATGGTATGTAGACCTCCTTAGGCTCAATAAAAGAAGTAAGTAAGTGTATGGCGTATTGGCCTTTATGTGCTTTTAAACATAAACAAATAAATAAACACAAATACTGGCTGCAAATGATGCATCATTTTGTTTGTGATTTCTTTAATTGTTACCTACCTCGGTCGTGAAAACTCATAAAAACGTTTAGTGGACTTAACGATTTTCGTACGACCTTCCAAAGAACAGGATTTATTACAAATTTTCACTTCTATTTTCGTAAGATGAGCACAACGGATAGTGAGGTGAAGAAGAAGAAGAAGAAGAAGAAGACGGGCTTTATTTAAAACATAATTAAAACAAAATACATTGATAGTGGGTTGAAGACCAAGGTCTTTTACGAGCCCAGTACAAAATAAATTGAATAAATGACTACAATGAAATAATAATAATAAAAAAAATACATACATAATAGTTAATTGCACAATAGGGCAATCACACATAGGCGAATGTTAAAAAATTAAAGAAAATTACACAATAAATTATTCGGAAAATGGAAAAAATTGGAAAAAAATAAAACTATGCAAAGCACTGAAAAAAAAACAGAAAACACCTAAAAAAAATGACGTTAAACAATGTAAAAAAAAAAGAATCTAAATGCAGAATAAAACGGTATAATTATATAAGTAAATGGAGAAAAATGGAATTTAATTTTCAGGTTAGTAATGTGGCATTGGTAAGGCAGTGTTTAAAATAATTTTTTTTTAAACTATGGGCACTTGAGCTCTGGATTATGTCAGAGAAAATCCAGTAACCCCCAAAATACATATCATACGAAAACTCCACAAGGGTAATGGGGCCATCAAGTTTTTTCCACATAAAGTACTCAAATCAGAGCCAAAAGCTGATAACCAGTAAATAATTTAACCAAACCAAAATCGTATGACTGCCGATGTATGAATCGTTTTCTTATTTTCATATCAGAGCTGCAATTGCTGCAACCAGGTCTATCGTCCCAATCCTGATCACTCAATCTTAACTGACACTTTGTTAGCTGTATGTTCAATGTGGGACATATTGGTTCTGACCACAAACTTGGTGGCAGCAAGTGTGACTCTGGTATCACTATTTTCTATGGCGAAAACTATATGGTCCTTTTGCCCTCATGGAGTTTTAGGATATGTGTTTTACAAGGTTCCGACATTAGTCTTAAAACCAGCTTTTGAAGATGGTCATCATTGCAGGCAATATAAGACAAGTGTGTGTTCATTGTTAAGAAGTTAAGTTAGAATATCAGTCGTTGATTATATTGTCACACTTGTATACTGAGTATATTGAGTACACACATGCATACTGAGGATACTGTGTAGCAGCAGCGAATGTTTCAGGAACTCTGTTACCAAACTGTCTTCTTCCTATTCAGCCTTTACTGGGGGATAGTTCGTAAATAACCGATCGTGCTTAAAATGTAAACTGTAAACACTCACTACTGAAATAAAATGTTCATCTACAATAAACCTGTCTAGCATTCTTATGGTGTCTTCCCTCGGACTCATGACAGTAGTATCCTCTGACAATCGTTTCTTCAATTGGTAGCAGAGCGTGGTTCCAGGGAAAGTGTAAACATCGCAAAATGCCGACTGGCCAATTAAAACAAACAGCAATGGCACGCTGGACACATGACGGGAAAGTGGAACGACGATAAGTATACTAAAATTAGAAGAATATCTTTGTGTCCTTTTTAGTAAAATCAGAAACGAAAGTTTAAAAAAAAATCAGGCGTGTAGGAATTACGAAATGTACTTCTCTCTATTTATTAAGTTATATGCGACAATCTAAATATTTCCAAGGTGTTTCTAATATGTGCGGGGAAAAGTAGACGTAGGGAGATATTTAAGGAGATTAATCTCGTCTGCTCTGGATTCGAAACGGCCTTCAAACGTTGGTTCTGTTTGGTAGGGCGACAAGCACCATGCCAGTAGGGCAGGAAGAGCGGATAGGGAGCTTTTCTAGTAGTAGAAGTGAGGGTGGTACGCCCTTACACCTATCAGCAGTAGTAGTGTTGTAGTAGTGCTATAGTAATGGAGTTTGCTGTAGAGCCGAGTGTGGTTATGTAGCAATATAGTGGTTCTGTAATTGCGTTGTAGTATGTTGTAAAAGCGATGTATCAGTAGTGTTGTTGTCACGTAGTCATGTTCCGTAGCAGTATTGTATGGTGTTGCAGTAGTGTAGCAATGTTGTAGTAGTGTTGCATGGTGTAGTACGTTGTAGTAGTATTGTAATAATGATCTAATGTTGTTGTAGTAGTGATTTCGTGTCGTAATGTTATAGTAGTATAGCAGTATAGCAATGATTGTAGTAGTGTTATAGTAATTACCCACCAGTGGCTTCACTCGCTCTAACAGTGGCGTCTAACTTTGCTCGAGGAGGTTACTTTACTGCTTGTCACATACTGACAACTATACCACACCCCAAAAATATCCCGCACCTCTCTAAGTAAGGTTTAGATGACCACGTATTTTCCCTCTTTTTCTTATATTAATGGGTTTACTTCAAGATGGCGGCTCTGGGCTAAGGGGTACGTTTTCATTATTTTATTTTTATTTCTTCTAATGGGATAAGTTACTTTTGGATATGACGCATCTGAACTGCTCCTTTAATTCATTCGCAGTATGTCTAAACAGTGAATGCAGTAAGGGTTAGTGTTCTGTGATGTAGTATTGCCGTTAGGCCTAACGCTCCAGCTCCTCGTTTGTTGGCATGCTCTTTCCGCACGTTATCACCATGAAAAACCTCACAGCTAACCTCACCTCATTGAATCCTCTGTTAATAAAGCGCTAGAATCAGAACAGTTAACGCAGCTTGTTACTCAAAACGATTGTGAAGTCTGTTACGGAAGCCGTGTTTCAAAAAACTTAAAATAGACAATAGATTTTAACCTTGAACAAGTAACGGCCATAGAGAAACAGAGAGATGTATTACAGTCTCGTTTCGATTCTGTTGAGGCTGATTTTTCTTC
>JAHWFP010191916.1:6890-17997 GCA_023313725.1 Lithobius niger | reverse complement strand
GATTTTATTTGTCCATGGTATATTCCTAACTTTTCCTTACGAGGAGTTATTTCTGATTGAATATTCACTAATAAACACCAGCTGTTAAAGTTACGTAATTACCACCCTTCCTTTCTTGTACTTCAAGCTCACATTGGTTGTATGCTAAATGCAAAGAAAATCTTCCTGCACCTAAATTGTTCTCATGCACACGTTTTGTTATTTTCATGATAGCAAAATTCTTCTCCCCTGCTTATCTCGATCATAAATTACTAAATTTGTTAGGAGTTACATTTTATTTAATTGGCTGGAAATGACAGCTTTCTTTTAACTTTTAATGTAATATCCTTCCCTCGTCAGACATACTGGACAAGTGAACACAGAACAATCAAATGGATCAGAAACTTAAAAAAATATTTTTTATAATTTCAGATGATGACAATGAATCTCTTGCTGGTAAGACCGGAAAGTGATGAGGTGCTACAGACATCAAGACAGTGGCCACAGTTATCTTCTGATTTTGATTTCACTGTCTGAGAAAACTCTACCAAGATAGAACAAACCTAAAAACAATTGTGGTATAAAGATCAAAACTAATAATGTCACAGATTCTCTGAAGGACTTACAACTAAAAACTTCAACGCCAAACAATAAGAAATTTAATGCTTAAATATTCCGAAAGTGTGACATAAGCTGTAGGATGAAAATTCCACCAATACATGTTTTAAAAATTATTATACAAATACAATTATGATTCAAAATACTACAAAACACAAAATTTCTTAAAGCTACGAAACACGTATAGACTTCTTGTTTGTTTTGAGTAGCATACAATAATGTTAATGACATTTTCCTGTGCTCCGTCGCTTGGCTTTCAGCAAAGGTTATTAAAAATTCTAATTGGTAGTTTTAACCTTGAAGATTCTGGCAAAAATGTGGTCTTTTTGTTTTTCTAATGTTTTGAGGTACTTGAGAACAAATGCTGCCTTTCCAATACAGATACCTTTTAAAGTGATTAATGCAATGAGAAAATAACATAGCATGCAGATAACTATAAAATATATTACCAGTATTAATACCACAAAATACCCGTTTACTAAAGATAACATCCAACTATACATTTGTTTAAACACATTTTGATAAATTTGCTTTTGATAGAAGCTTACCACATTCTTAGGCGATCATAGTTTTTAGTGTAGCCATTTGTCGGTGTGATGAAGAGAAGCGTTATAGTGTCCTGTTATCCTTTAGTTTCAACCAAAAAAAGCACGAAAACATAAATAGTAAGTACTGAAAATTAGTACGATAACAGTTTATAGCGTGTCGAGTTTTCTGCCATCAATGCCAAAGTAAGCAAACTAATATCAAGTTATCTGTTCTGATCACCATACCTAGTGTTTGTTATATGATGAAGAAACAGAGCAGTAACATCCATTTACGTCCCTATCCAATATTTTTATTGCTTATCTGGAAATAGCATTGTGCACGATATTCAGATATCCACTCAGTAACATAGGCTTCTCCTATTAAATTAAACTATGCAGTATTCTACACTAATTTAGGTATACTAGAATGGTGCAACCCTGCTATGTCCGGTACAAGGAAGAACGCCAGAAGGATACTAAATTCAGGGTTTATTCCAGGGCCATGTGGTCTGTCCTTAGGAGATATTGTCCAGTGTTTCAAGGATGCTCTGATCAGGGCTTCTATCAGAGTGGCACACTTCAGGAAGAGTTCTTAGCTGGTTAGGGACTAGATCCCAGAATGAGGCTGCAAGGGGCTGCAAGGCCTTAAGTACCTAGAACTGCAGCCAGCACCTGCCACTGGTGGTGCAAGGTACTTCCTGTATTATATCCTGGTATCCCATAAGCCATCTCTGCCAGCAGCTACCCCTAGGGGCAGGCAAGGCCAGAGATATCTGGACCATACATCAAAGTACATAGCATTACTGGAATACATTGATAAAGATATAGAGTATACAGAATACATAGTAAGGAGGCCTACTAAAGCCCTAGCTTAAGGAATAGGAGGAAGCTGTACAAACCATCATTGCAGAGGTCCCGCCCCCGAAAAGAAGTGTCCTCGCTTCGTCAAGGTAAGTGAAAATTACTCATTAGGCTAAGGTATTTATACATACAATAATCAAGGGTCTCAGAAATTATTCAAAAATAATACCAAGAAGGCGCGCATTAACAACAAGTTAAAATTAAGGATGCTATGGGGACGTTTAGGATTTTTATCTGCTAATAATTCAATCGTTTGACTGTTCCAGCAGGGTGACATTACCTATTACCTTAGCAACGTTTTCCGTAAGATCTGGGTAATCTTTGAGCATCAAAATTCAGACATTATACCCGTAAAAACCTGCTGCGCAAACTCAATTACTTGAACATTTTTACGAAAATTATGCAGAAGCAAAAACGATTTTTCAACAATAAAATACAATCACAATCAATCAGTGCAAAAACAGTCAAGAGAGAAAGAAAAAAACTAAGTGCTTGATGCACGAAAATTCACTTGAAAACCGTAACCACTAATCATTGGTTACCATTAAAATCAGCCAGAAAGACTTTTAGTTGAAAATCTTAACTGTCAAAATTGGTTGTCAAATATCGGTAACAACGCTTGTCAAATGTGACTAACGCAGTAACAATCAGAAAAGTTCGCTTTCAATTGTTAAGAATCAAGTATTGTTATATTCAATACTCAATAATCAAGTTTTTTAATCCACCCAAATCAATAATTAAATCAGAAACTCTATTGAGGCAACCCCCGTCTCATTCCCTGTCTGCTATTAGGTTTTCATTGTAGGGTAGATTTGAAGGGATAGGCGTAGTGGAATTAAATTACTGGAGCTACAAACGGTGGACTATGAAACTCGGAATGATGACTCACTTTAGTGAACACGGTAAACATCACTGTAGTTTACTAACTCCAATGGCATGATATATTTACATATGGAAGGGACACAGTATTTTAGCATAAAGCATGGTCTAAACAGTTGGAGGAATTTCAATAAAGTGAAACCCCAAAAAGCCTCTTTAACAACAACGTTTCCAACTTGTTTACAAACATAACAACCGTTAACAATAATGATCAAAACGATAAACACTTAAGAACTATGGTCTTCAACAAATGACCCAACATGGTCATGACGAATCATAATTGGCTTATGGTGACCCTGCAGGCGTACGTCAGCGTAGTGCAGAGTCAATAGTTGATGTATGGGTCCAAGGTCAAGGACCCAAGGAATCAACATGCCCCCGTGTGACGAGGACACCCTATAAAATAAATCTCATCATCTGGAGTCGGTTGCTGTAAGAGAAAGACTAAGACAGAGATTAGTATGTATCTGAGAGGTAACTGCTTTGGTGCAAATGTCGGCCCAATTTCGTTCAGTGGGAACAAACTCCAAAACGATCATCAATCATCATCACAATCATCAATTTTCTGTCTGACAAAATGATAAACAATTTCGATATGTTTTGTTCTGGATTTTTCAATTTGTGAGTTAGCATGTTGAATTGCACTCAAAGAATTGGTATGCAAAACGGTTGGTGGTGTACTATGTCCATAAACACCTATTTCTTTGAGTAAGACACACATCCAGAAAGCTTCCCTGGACGCTAGGCACAAGGCACGGTACTCCGACTCCATGGTCGAAAGTGAGACACTTTCCTGTTTGGTTGCTCTCCATAGGATAGGGGTCCCGGCAATCGGTCATCAGCATTTGGTGCATGACTACCATCTGCGAAAACTTCAAGTTTTGCAGTATTTGGACGAAAAACTAAATTTCTGTCGAGGGTACCTCGAAGATAACGTAGAATTCGTTTGGCGGCTATCCAATGTGTAGGATTTGGATTAGCAGAATGTGCGGACACTGCATTGGCCGCGTATGCTATGTCGGGACGTGTCGCCAAGGCAAGATGAGATAGGCACCCTACCAATTGTCTAAAAGGGACAGTCTTCATTATTTCATCTTGCTCTTCAACACTTAAGGTTACAGTCTTAGTTAAATGTTGACCAGGTAGACACGGCGTTAACTGTTTTGCAGAATTCCATATTAAATCTTTTTAATATTTTCTCTGTATAAGTACGTAGATGTGCAAAAAGCACTCCCTGGATTCTCTTTCAAACTGGATTCCTAGTAGGAAATTCAAAGGACCCAGAGAGTTTATGTCCAGATCAGAATTTAATGTCTTCCTCAACAATTGTCTAATTCTGATTGTTTGGGCAGCTGCCATCAAATCGTCAACGTAGACTGTGACGAAACCACGTTCATTGTTGACTTTTATCCAAAATACGCATGCGTCAGAAAGGCAACGATGCATACCATGCTTCAACAACACTTCAGTAAGTCTTCTATATCAACGAAGCCCGGATTGCTTTAGTCCATATATAGATCTTACGAGACGGCACACTTTTGTTTCTTGACCGGGTATAACAAGGCCCTCTGGTTGTTGCATAGCAACGAAACAATCGAGTCGCCCTTGTAGATAAGCTACGGTCACATCGTGTTGGTCTATATGCCAATTGTTTTGTTCAGCTGCAGACATTGCTAGTCGTATTGTTGCAAGCCCAGCAGTAGGGCTTAAACTTTGAAAGTATGATTGTCCATATTGTTGTATAAATCCCTTTGCAACGAGCTGTGCTTTGTAACGATCGATGCCACCCAAAGAATTACGCTTAACACAGAACACCCAGCGACATCCTACAACGGTTACTCCTGGCGGACGTTCTTCTAAACACCAGGTGCCATTGGCAATATGGCTTCCATATTCAGCATGTATAGCAGCTAACCATTTTTCTGAGTCGACACTATTTATAGCTTGACGGAAATTATTCGGTATTTTAGGTTTGTTAACAACTGTAGCTAAAGCAGCTGGCTCATAATCATCATTGTGAAAATTGAAGAAACAAGTATTTATCAACGTGTGTTGGGTCACTGGTTCACCATAACGTTCCAGGAGTAATTCAGTGAAAGAATCGCCAATAACATTGCTGTTATTTTTTTCTTCAAAAACTGGTAAAGCTTTCTCAGTCGCATTTTCATTCGTATTTGTTGGTACTGTAACGTTAGTTTCTTCTGGTAAACTATTCTCTTCCCCTGGAATTGGCATTTCTTTTTCTAAGACAGTTTTATTAGACTTTGACCTCGAAAAATATTTATGTTCAAGACCACTCTTACTTTCATTTGTCTTGGATTCATTCTTTTTCTTCTTTTTGGCGAGTTGACTCACAACTTGAGGTGGAGTTTTGCCCTCTTCCAGCAAAGGCGTTACAATATGAGGGGTCACGACTTTATCACCTGTAGCTGAAGTTTGCAGTTCGATTGGTGGGGTAACGGCTCGTGCTGTTTCAATTGGCAGTTTTTCGGTTTCTCCTTCCTCGTCGGTTTCTTCATCTGTCCACGGCTGTTTCCACATCTTTTCAAATTCTGTAGAATTCTGTTGGTTCAAATGTTCAAAATTGAATTCCATTTGAACCATTTTCCAGAAATGTAACGTTTCTTGACACAATCACAACTTTACTTTCCAAGTCCCAAAGTCTATAGCTACTTGAAATTAAGTCGTAGCCAATCATTACACACTTCTTTGCTTTCGGCTGTAATTTATGTCTTTTTTGGACAGAAATGTGAGCAAAACATATACAACCTATAGCTTTTAAATGTCTAGCCGTTGGTTTTTCAGACCTTCCTAACCATAATTGTAGTGGCATCCAATTTTTGTTAGCTTTGTTCACACATCTATTTTGTATATAGGCTGCTGTAGTAATTAAGTCAGCCCAAAAAAAGTTGGCAAATTAGCACTAGCATGAGTCTATGAAAATGATGAGTTTTCAACTCTATCAGATTCAGTTTACTCTAGCCTGTGATCAAAAACCCCATACTGTACGGATGCGACACCTGTTGCCAGATCCCTGAAATAAATGTAATTCGTCTCGAAAACCGAAACCGAAATCGAAACTTTGATCGCGCGAGCAACTCTTAATCCGGAAACACAGTTAAGTGCGGAGCTGTTTCCTTCCTTGACTGAAGCTCGCCCTTGTATCCGACACTTGAATTAGATGTTTCTACCCAAGGCCCACTGAGATAGTAGCTGCGCAGCGCTACTGATTAATTGCTAAGCCAAACTACAAAAAAAAATTGTTTCTGTTTATAATTACGACTTTTTTTCTTCTGTGCGAACATGTATCTTCCTTGAGCATATTCTGTAGCCAAATTCAATCTGTGATTGGCAGGAAGTAATTATGTCTTTGAAAATGGGAACAATGTGAACGATTTAAGACCTTCTCGATTGGGGGGGGGGGCTCAAAGTTGTCAGGTGCCGTCAAGAGGGGGGGGGGTCAACAGCACACTGATCAACTGGAAGAAAAAGTAATTTTTGGACCTCAAAAATGGCACTTTCAGAATCAAAATTTCTAAAAACACCTCAGCTTCTGGGACCCCCATGATGTGAATGTTGCAAGGTTTTGACGCTATTATTACCGTTTCTGCAAGTCTAGTTTTTACAAAAGATTTTCTAGAAAAGCCTTGGTACCTGGTTTCTTGGCTTCTTCGGTCTTTTAGGTGCTGACTATGTTGCGGATGTGGGCATTCAAACGTGTTCAGTGTTAAGTGTGTTCAACATACTTATTGTATGAATTTCGACAGGAGATGGGTGTAAGGAACATTTTATAGAACATTTTTAAACCAACATGTCTTTTCGTTAAAAACGAGACGTTTCCTTACAACTAACGGTAACTGTCGGTTTGGAGAGCTTCTTACTTATTTTGGCTACAACACTAATCTTGGCTGCAGGAATCATCTGCAGGCGGTCTCAATGGATATACGAAAAGCGCACATTTTTCGCGGGGGGGGGGGGGAGGGGACGCGTAGCGGTTTTTTTTTAACGTTCCGAAATCTATTCGTTTAGGGACTTCCCTGGTTAGGGGCGGAATAATTGCTTAAGATTTCCATAAATAAAAAATCTGGGCAATCCTCTAAACGGAATATAATATAATGGAAAATCACCTAAACGGAATATCGTATTTTTCATTACACGAAGTTCGTGTTAGACGATTTTCCGTTATACTGTATACGTTCTTCCAGTTAGACGATCACCGCTTAAGGCCCATGTGATTCCGGCAGATGATAAGGGCGCCGGCCTATGGGCCCATGAAGGGATTGGGAAGGGTAGGGGCAAATGAAATCTTGTATAAGATTTTATAAAAAAAATTATAAAAAAATTGAAATTAAAAAGTACACATATTTGTATAATCACCGTGTGAAAAATTTTAAAGTAGTAGTCGCGTGTATGACAGCAGTAATATGCGGGAGGGGGGGGGAGGGGCAAATGCCAACATCAGGTCAAAAATTAAAAAGTGGGGGGGAGGCGGTCCAGAGATACAGCTCGCCAAGAAAATATTTACTATTTACAGCTCGCGTGCTTCCCAGCATTTTTTTTTTTCGTTATCTTGTGGCTCAGGTTATTGCTGGCATGGCAATGGTATGATGGTTTGCAGCAGTTCGACTGACGACGTATTTGTTCATTGGGTCACTGTAGGCGCCCACAGACTTTCAAATGGGGGAGGGGGAGCATCCTTCGGAAAGAAGACCAATGATCATTAAAAGTACACAAAGAGCAACATTTTCAGTAATGTGTAGGCACCATTCCCAATGTATTCCAAAAAAAGGTCTAAAACAACAGTTTTCCCAAATTGAAAAATAATAACTTTAAATGGCCAGGCGATATTGAACGAACTGGGGACCCAGGAATCAGTATTTTAATCCTTGAACAGCCTTTATCTGTATTTACCGAAAGGGCATCCAAAAGTACGGGCCAGGGGAGGGGGGGGGGCAGTGACCCAAGTGCCCCAATGTGTCCATTTCTTGTCACTTGCGACCTGGTTCAACAAAACATCTACTTCTGCATCTATCTTCTGAATGTGATCCTTGTTGATTCATTGCTGGCGACGTACTCATAGGTCACATGTCACGTAGGTGCCGACACACTTTCAAACTAGGGAGGGGGGGGGAGGGAGAAACATCCATCGAAAAGAAGGGCAAAGATCACTAAAAAAGGTGCAAGCACCATCCCCCCCCCCATGCATCCTAAAAAATATGTCTAAATAGAGCTATTCTATAAAAAAAATTAGATGGCTGGGCCATATTGAACTTGTAACCCTAAAGTCAGTATTTTAATCCTTGAATAGCCTTTGTCATGGCTTATCTTTATTTACTGAAAGAGCATAAGGGGCGGGGGGGGGATGATCCAAATGCCCCAATGTGCGGGCTTCCCTTTCTTGTCAGTTGCGACCTGGTTCAGCAAAACGGATATTTGGTGTTAGCTTCGAGTTCATCACACGTTTCTTTTTAGAATCAATTCTTGTTAAATATCGATGGTTTGTCTTCAAAATTATAAAAATGAAATCTATGTAAAGTCAGTAATTGTATTGTATGCTCTTTTGTATTACTAAAAAACAAGTTCACAAGTGTAAACTTCGTACATTGTTTTTTTTTCTTTCTAAGTATTATTTTTATTATTATTATGACTTTTTTCCCCATTATTTATCTGTTTGTGTATTTGTGTTTCCATGGATCCGTCAAAGCTGTGCTTTGCTAGGTGTGAGCTTGGCTCAAACTCACGCCAAAGCTTTACTTTGCCAAATCTGAGCCTGGATTTCATTATGTATACCAAAGTGAATCTGATCTCGGCTCAGGCTTCGCCCTGACTTAGCAAAGTACCAGCTCAGACTTTGAGTTGAGCCGTTATTATGAATTTGGCCCTAGGGTAAAACGTTTCGTAATGGACTTGCGACACGACATAAGGCGTATTTGCATATACGTTCGATGCGGTGTGCGGCCGGCCTTACCCCTGCGTCTAGTTCTGGCTTCTGTAGATCTTATGTTTTATCACCTGTTGGTTGGTGTAAACAGGAGTGTTCGTTGAAATTAACACGTATAAGGTCAACTCTCATTTGTTTGTTTTTCTTAATGATTTTTTGCCCTATCTGCTCTGTCATTTAAATGCACTGTCCCATTTTGTTGCTTCTCAAGCTTTAGTGTTCCCTTTTGTTAGCGAATCGCCACTGGTGCAGTTCAAAATATTTAAATACGAAAACATTTAGTTAAGTTTTAGGCGATCAATTAAACGCAGTCATTCGCGGATCGATTAATCTGTGTCTGATCATATCCGAAAAATAAGCTTAATTTTTTTTTCTGTTTAAATATTTTACAATGCTACCAGTCGCGATTTAATACGAGACTGTGTCCGGGGAAAAGGGTCAATTCCCGCCAAACATGCTTTCTGTGCCCAGTAATTCACCCCCCACCCCTTCCAGAGAGAAATTTCTGGCCAAATGAATCGTTGGTACGAACGCAAGTGTTATGAGTGCACAAGCGAATTTTGTCTGATCGAGCGCACGTTACTGGAATGTAAGCAACTTACATCGAGAGCAACTTACTGGAATGAACCGCACATCGGGCTATGATATTTTATGACTATGCAATCAGAACTGGTTGGAGGTGGAGGGGGAAACTTCGTGCGGAAACGATAATACATCCTATAACCCCACCATGAAACATAACTGCCGGAATATTATGAAGAATGAAATTCCAGATATGCACTCGATATTAACACTGGCGACATGTTAGTAAGGGTCGACCTAGGATCTCTTGTGTTAAACTTTCAACTTTGAGAGCTTATAACTCCGTCAAAAATAAACATCTTTAAACCAAATTTGGAATCTAGCCTTGACTAGTCAAGGCCTGTCTGCAGTCCAAAAATTGTGAACTCAAACTCGAGATACAGAGAGGGGCCAAAAAGACAACTTCTTGTTCTTGGTCTTGGTCTTGTTCTGGGGATGTACCTTTCGTCTGTCCTCTCTACAGGTCAAACTATTTGTCCTGTAAAGCTGGTTCTCATTTTACAGGTATTGCTCCATAGATGTGCCCTTTCCATAAGGCCTTTTCTAATTGGTCAAGTGGTTCAGGGGTTGCGGAGCTCTAAGCGACCAGATTGATTGTTTTACATTGTTTTAAACATTGTTATTATGCAACAATGCCATTTAGCAAACGCCAGCTGCAAGACATAGACTGAAGATTAAAGGATTTGTTTCTATTGTTAACATTAGCGATAGCCACGTTAGTCTGCGGCCTTGCAGTGCTGGAAACACCGGTTCTCGTCAGATCCCCGAAGTTAAGCAGCATTGGGCTGGATTGATACTTGGGTGGGTGACCGCCTGGGAATCTGGCTGTTGCAGACATAGGGCCTTAGGGCTTCGGGCAGATGACCAGGAGTGGTTAACGCTCGTTAAACCTTTTAACCCTTTTTTTTTTAAGCCACGTTAGTAAGGCCCACAGATATTTACCGAGCTTAAAGGCGGCGCAAAAAAACAAACAACAAATTAATTATAAAGGTGTCACACATACCCCACCCCTCATCCACCACCACATCTATTTATTACAATTCTCAAAGTAACAACGGATTAATAAACAAAAACGTATCGTTAAAAGTTAAAAGTAAGGGTCTAAAAGTCAAAACCTGTAAGGAACACGGACAAGCTTTGACTGTAAAGGTCTAGGTGTCAAATTTGGCCAGTAAGACGCTGCTAAGCATTAGACCCTTACTGCCCGGTGATCATGTTAATGACTTAGTAAGGAAAATTGAAAATTAGCCAACAGCGAATATCATACACTAGAAATAACGTAGTTCAGTAAGCCACCGTTATGCACTTAGGTTAAATCGGAGTGGCATGACCCGGATTCGAACCGGCCACCCAGTTCGCCCCCAGATCACTTGCATAGCGCCTTAATCTCTCCGTTGCACTCCTATGAAATGTAAGTGCATTAAGGTGGCTTACTGAACTACGTTATTTCTAGTGTACGATTTTCGCTGTTGGCTAATTTCCAATTTTCCTTAATATTATTTCTAGCGATTTATGTCTATTTATTAATGACTTAGTAACTGAGACAGAATGGGCGAACACGTTTACGCTTGTAGCAGGTTGTCTTGCTTGGAACCGCTGCCACGTTACCAAACCGGAAAAAAATGTCAACCTAAATCAGAGTAGGAAACCCACACCCCCACTATCATTGGATCATCTCGTGGCTCTTTATAGGACGATTTCAGACAGCTATTCGTCAAAA
>JAHWFP010191915.1:10815-22263 GCA_023313725.1 Lithobius niger | reverse complement strand
TCAGCAGGCGAACGAACAAGTGAATTCTGATTTACTGGACTTAAGCTTCCATCTGTGTGCTTATATAATCTGCAAAGTGAGCATTTTTGTCTTAATCTGATGACGGCACTGCTTGCCGAGACCCTTTGCAATACATTTCCAGTGAGCCCAACCCCTCCCAGGCCCTATATTGGTCATGGTTACAGTTTTGGCTCCAGTATACCAGTTTCGCACAAGCACAACTTTATTACGTACAGCTGTCACTAAAGAAACCAATGCATTGTCATGTTATGATGAAGAAAAGCTATTTCAGATTTTTTCATTTTCTCTTCTGCATAGCCCTTTATTTCCCCGAAATCAGTAAATTCTTTTAACTGTAGAAAAATCTAAGTGATCGTGAGACTTTTACACTACATGAGGCTAAGATATGGCTAAAAATTATTGCGACTTTGAAATGATTAAAATATTGTCTCTCAATCATTACCAGTTTTAGTGTGCAAAAGAATTTTGTTTTAAAGCACTTAAAATCTACACAATCAACCAAATAAGTGAGTTATACCGACTTCATAACGATAACTCCTCTTCTAGTAGCAGCATCACAGTCGATGTTATCTACTCCGGTTCCAGCTCTGCCAACAATTTTCATGTTCTTTGCTGCTTCCAACACCTCAGAAGTTACTTTGGTACCGGAACGTACTATCAATCCTTCGTATTCCTAGACAAAATAAGGGGAAAAAAGTGATTAATTTATACACTCCAGTTTCTCATGCATTATCAATGAACAATTAATTCCCAAACATTATTTCTTAATTAGCATAGGTACGGAAAGGAAAGGAGATTTCAAAGGAAAGGATATTTACCGTTCCGATAACCTTGGAAATTTTCGACAGTCTGGTTTTTCTGGTGCTGTAGGGGGCGCGAAACGACTGTCTTTGTCATGCTACCATATCACTGCTCACTTCGTCGTGATCGTTCGTCTCGAACGATCACGACAAAGTGAGTGGTAATGTGGTAACCTGACGAAGAGTCGTTCTGAGCCCCTCCAACTCCAGAAAAACCAGACTGTCGATAATTTGCGAGGATATTGGAACGGTGAATTTGAAATCTAAGAGTACAAGACGAAACATGGACTACAATTTTCACAGTACGTAAGCGATGTGACATTTTAAAATTAGCATAGGTTTTACAGCCAGTCAGTGAGAAAATAAGAAAAATCTTTCAATTTTCCATGCTTGCTTGCTTGCTTACTCGCTCGTGTTCTTCTGGGGTACACTACAAATTTATGAGGGGTGAAGAGAACACTGCGCTTCAAGTTGCTGTATTTTTTTTCACATCAGGACATGTGTAACTCGTGCATATGCACCCAGTTGAAAGTGAAACCTTGGATACAAGGAGTGTCAAACGTTTTATTCCAGGGCCATCTATTTTTCTACAATTTCTGTTGAGTGAAAGCAGGCCTTGGTAAATCTACAGTGGCTCGAAGGCCGATTGGACCTAAAGGGGTGTTTTATATTTCCATGCATCTAAGATCATCTTAGAACAATTGTGTAAATGGCAATGGTTACAGTCCTCTGCAATCTCCCAATTTACATCGCATCTTTAGGATGCATAGTTCAGAAGTTTACATCGAGGTGACCTAAAAGAGTCCTGTATAGATTCACCCAGGTAACAGGTTTCATTTCCCTTTTGAGTATTATAGGAAAATGGCAGTCTTGACTCACCCTGTTTAATTGGACTGCACAGCCAGTCGTGTTTACAATTGTGGTTTTGTTTTGAGGATGTGATCCTACTTTTTTTTTTTTTTTTTTTTTAGCTTTTTTCTTATAACAAATTTAAAATTAATTTACGAAGCAAATGCTGTCACGAAGCACAAATGCTACGTAATTTAGTGGAAAAAATTCCCTAAATCAACAAATATGTTAAAATAGTGCCCTGTTTCAGGGTCGTGTATTCTCATGTCATTATTCATTATTGGTGTCATATTAGTTTACGGCATCTTGGTGCAGTTTTATGCATTTGTGAAGTGTTTGTGATAACTGTCCTACGCAGGTTGCTGGGCACGAGAAGTTAATTAAGGTACTTGTCTTGATTTGGTTCAATTGGGATGGGTTTCTTGTAGAAACGAGCTTGATGGCTGGCACTGCCAGGGTGAGGGAGAGGCTTTATCAGTTTTATCAAGAATTTATAGGGTTGGCGAGGAATATTTGTATTAGCTTAGTTGTAATTTTGTTTACATTAGATTTGGGCTGAAAAATGAGCAAAAAATTACCAGATGGAAGGCATTGCGCCCTCTCTAAACTCGGACGGAACTAATCGGAATGAATGTTTCAACAGGGACTTTTTAGAGTTACAAATTCTCCTCCCCAACCCAATAAATTCTTGGTTGTACCGAGTCTAAAGCTTCACTTTTAGTTTACGAGTGTGGCTGTTAGGCTCGGTAAAGTGGCACTATCACCGATCGAAAGCAGACGAAATCTGACAACATCTAGCGCTATGTACTGCCGTCTAGCTCTTGGTTGCACCAAGCAAAGGAATGCATAACGGCAATTCTTTTAACGAAACAAACAAGCCACGACATCCTTAATGATTGAGTGAAAATTTGGTTCGTCCTCGTGTATCTGGGAGCAAGCTATAAAGGTTAACAATATCATTGCCTCTAGATGGCGCCACGGTATTTTCGTTCGCATTTCAATCGGTGACAGTGCCACTTTAAGCCTGCTAACGACCTCACTATTACCAAAAACCTTTGCTTACTTTTTGGATCTAGCATCCTAGATCTAGCTACAGGTCAGATAATTTTTTACTACAGAAACAAAATAAAACTGACGGCAATGGGTGTTCCTGTTGGCTCTACGCTTTAACAAGCACAAAACCGGACTCGGCAAGCTAAAAAGCAGATACTACTACTTGTACGAGGCTCCATTCTACTGAATGTTATGCACCCACAATACTTAACGTTAGGCACTCAGGCATTGGTAGGCAAGTAACGAGAAACCTGGTACAGCAAAGAGTCGATCGCAGCCAACATGAGCGTGACTGGAAGAGCACAACACAGCATGAGGGCGTACAGCGTAGAGCTATACTTGAAATCAAATTGATTTCAAGTAGGGTAGCTCTTCAGTCATGCTCTGTTGGCTGCGATCGACTTCTTGGTGTACCGAGTTTCTCGTCACTTGGCTACTAAGGTCTAAACATTAAGTATTCTTATTTCTAATTCAGTAATAATCCGATATCTAATTATTCCTTAATGCTTTAAAATACAATCATAGCCTAGGATTATTTAACAGTAGTCTTATTATTGTACATACTTGTTTAGCTTTTGGCTAATTATTTTTACGGTCCATGAATATATTTGGACCTTGCTTGATTAAACACCATTATCAATCATGATGAACTTAGATAAATTACCTTGTAAGGTCCTAACTAGCTTATCCCAGTGTTATAATGTTCCACAGCTTTCTGCGACGCAGTTTTGTAACCTAAACAATTTTCTGCAGGGTTAATTTTTCCGGTGTTGGAATTTTTCAAGGAAACAAGCCCTTTGAAGCGACGATTTTTAACTTTTTTTTTTGAAGAATGGTAAAGCATTAATTTCATTAAAAAATCTTTCTAATTTTCCCCCCATTTACTTTATCCACAGTAACATTTTTTTAAATGCTTGTAAAAATAAGCAGCGTACATATGGCAACTAAAACTGATTTTTAATATTTCCTTGTAATCCTGTATCCTGCAGGAGGGCCAGTCAGTTTCACAAAAACTCACCTACCAGACGTGCCCAGCCAACACTTTCAAAGTACCACCAGATCCCCCTCCCTTCCTCCATGCCCAGTCATCGCGAAAAACGGGTTGTGTCGCTTTCTGCCTAATTCCTTCCTCCATGATATTAGTCCTAAAATTATCAGCGAGCTGCAGTTTTTTCTTATACATTTGGAAGTCACATTTGTTTAAAAATTTAAGTTAAATGTTTTTTTTTTTAATAAATAACTTCAGAATGGGAGGAGCTAGTGACTTGTGGTTTGCACCATTGAAAAGCTGGCAAAAAAAAGGGTTAAAATGGTGTATTTGAACGTCAAAATCGGTCAATATTTAGAGAAATATTTCTGCGACCGCCCGGAATTTTCTGCGACTCGCACGTCGTAGCACTTTCTCACACGGGAAAACTTTATTTGGCCGGATTGATGTAAGCAATAGGTAGATTTGATATTTGATATTTTATTGAGCCTACTCGGCCTTTAAGCCACCCGCTCAGTCTAAAAACTACTTACAAACTAAACCAGAATCAAAACAGTACAAATCGACCAAGATGCACAGCTGTGACCCTGCCCCGTGGGAATGCGTAGGGGCATGAAACCAACCAGGGAGGACAGATCCAGAGTTACGTATCAAACCTACGTGTAGCCCGGCAGAAACCCAGGACTCGGCCCAACATTCCCCCGCCGGGTGGAGCATGAGGCGGGACCCCCAGGACCTCAGCCAACGGTTCCCCACTCCCCAACACAAATCGCCGTTGTGACGCCCAACGGGGACATTCCAATAGAAAGTGCCCGACTGTTTCCGGCCCACCACCACAAACACACTCTGGCGACCTCGCCCACCCCAAGCGGGTGAGATGGGCCCGAAGCAGGACATGACCCGTGCGCAACCGTGATAACAGGCCAGCATCCCTGCGGGAAAGACCGTTCAGTAACCGTGGAGCAGCAGTCGAGGGATGCAAAGAGAAGAGTCGTCTCCCCGTCGCACCCGTAGCCCAAACTGCCTCCCATTCCCCCTGCACAGCCCTACCAACCACAGGCCTCAAATCACGTGGACCGAGAGCCACGCGCACTTCACTGCAACCCCCCTCTGCACCTCGGCGAGCCAGGGCATCAGCCTGCTCATTACCGAAAAGCCCTGCGTGTCCCTTCACCCACCCAATCGACACAAATACGCCTTGCAGACCCAAAGTGTATATCTTCCACCCCACCTACCGTGCGATTGGGTGGGAAAACTGGAGTGTCCGGAAACACCTCCCCAAAAAACCCAACCCCGCTAGAGAGTCTGTCAGAACACAAAATTCCGATAAACCTAGTTCCGACCCCACGTCAACAGCCACTGAGACTGCAACCAACTCGCCCCACAAAAGTTGATGGGAGAGCACAAACGGTGTACCCATACTCCAAACGCAGCTCTGGGATGCACACCCCAATCCCCCCACTCCCCCATTGCACAAAGGAAGCGTCACAAAACACACGGGCACAGGTACCCGGCAGACGCAGTGAAACCTTAGGATCCAGCATCGCCGAAGCAGCAGCACCACACCACTCCCACGGGGCCGGAGGATGGACAAACACCGGCAACGGGTAGGCACCAAGACAACCCTGATCCAAGAGGGAAACACCTAGCCCTGGAGCACCAAGCAGCGCCCGGGCGTCAGGAGACAAGAGCCGATAATCGCAAAGAATGCGAGCAAGAGGATCCGCCTTGCCCCTCGCAATCGCCCGCAGGCAGAGCTTCATCAGTAACTCCTTTGCCCGGAACAACATAGGTTGCTCCCCCGCCTCAACATGAATAGCATGAACAGGTGCCGAAGGCAAACAGCCTGTAACCACCCGCAAGCAGTCATTCAGAGCAACCTGCAGCCCATCCATAGCCCGCCGCGAGGCAGCTAAAAGCGGGGCACGAAAATCCTCACATGAACGCAAGTACACCCTGTATAGGTTCACAACCGTCATGCGCCGCGCCACCGACCTATTGCTGACCAGCGACTTCAACACCCCGAGCCGGGTCGAGAGGTTCCTGCGAACAGCAGCCACATCATGCACCCAGCTAAGCTCAGAATCCAACCAGAAACCCAGATACCGGACCCTCTGGGAGGACTGAACCTGGGTGCCATTCACACAGAGAGATGCCTCGCACACTTGACCCCGCTTAAAAACCATGAGCTCAGTTTTGGCGCTGGCTAACTGGAGACCCCTGGCTGCAAGAGCTCTGGAGGCGTTACTAATAGCAGCCTCCAGTGCCGCCAGGATTCCCGGCAGATCCCTACCAGTTAGCTAGACTGCCACGTCATCAGCATAAGCCACGACGTTGACAGCCAAATTCATTTCCACGAGGACAGCATTGATGACAACAGCAAAAAGCACCGGGCTGAGGCAGCTTCCCTGGGGAAGCCCTAGATTAAAACCAGATAAATAATAAAAGTTATAACCATACTTTTTTCGATTTCATTGTTATAAAACTCAGCAATAAATCGGATACAGCATTATTGTTAGCATTGTTGTAAGACAGCATTGTTGTAAGTGCCACAATAAATCAATAAAATATCAATCAATAAATCACTTATTGGTACACTTTTACAGATCGTATGCTATTCCGTCAGCGTTCGTATCAGAATAAATAACTTATTGTTACACTTATAACAATGACCTATAACGGCATTGTTGTAATAACATTATAGCAGCCAACGATTGTTGAACCCCAGGGAGAAAAACAATGGACGACACCAACAAAAATGACATAAACAACTCATATTCTTCGCACAAACAGAAAAAAGTATTCAAAGTATGGTGATAAATTAGTTATTGGCAAACTTTTGCAAGAATGGTTCCGCTATACTTTTTTATTGTGATAGTTTTGCTTCCTCGGCTCTTAACGCCTCGACTAAGCCTCAGAAGAACAATTATCATCCAGTTTCGACGATCTCAGTACTATACTACTATACAACAATGCTTGTAACAATGCAACAAGCTTGATACCTTAATCTCAGGCCAGCATCCCAGACCTGGAGTACTGAGATCGCCAAAGGGCCAGCACGCGCACAACAAAGAACGAATCGTGCTGACGTTCTTTTGCTCAGAAAGCTTGATAATGCGACTGTGCGTGCAACAATGTTTGCACAAAAAACGAATTCTAAGGCCGATTTTCCCCTTCAGCGAACAACGACGACGTGACATTAACAATGATGGTGAATGCGCTTTTCAATTGTGACACGACTGGGTGATAAATAGGTTATTACCCGGTTTCCTCGTACTGAGCACAACAATGGCTCGGCCCCTGAGGGGCGTCGACATTGTTAATCTCAGTACTCGAAAACTGGGCAGTACCTATAAAACTATCACAATAAATCACGTATAGAGGGACCATTGTTGCAAAAGTATGCCAATAACCACTACTTACTATTTATTTCATGTATAGATTGAAGTATATTGTTGTTGATTATTTGTAATCCTCATATATACATTTTAGCTTTATTCAAACCAGGCATTAGCCAGTAAACTATCCGGCCCGACCTACAATAATATTAGGGGGGGGGGGGAACCAGTAATCACCCAGCAAATGGCTTACACGTACAATTAAATAATGTCCATATAGCCTTTTATCACAAAGCTGTTAAATTTCTCGACTGCACGTAGCTCTTCAGTATATAGCTACATATTCGTTTATCATGAACGTGTTTCCAGGAAGAGTGGCAGCATTCTTTTGTAGCTGGAAGTTGTCACCCGCGGTTGACAGAGAGCGGCAACAAGACAAATCAATCTCTTCGGCAGCCATATTGTCCAACCCAGTCGCGTATGCTATTTTTCACCCAAAATCCGACCGGTACTATAGTAGAGCCCTGAAGAAGGCTAACCAGTTTACAATACCGTTGGAGAATACGATGGATTTGCACAAAGCTCTACCTGCAGGTTTTGCTGTCCTCCTACCTGATTGGCCAAGATTGGTTGTGGGGCAAAATTTTGCGGATACTGGTGTTGGCAGTTGGCACTTTCTTGCTTATGAATTTTAGCCCCTGCTGTCGCTCAGTCTGGAGTGCATTGTTTAATGCACGTTGCTTTATTTTTCATCAGGTTTCGTTCAATACTGACGAGATGTTGGGAATGAAAAGGAAAACCAGTTTTGAGAGTAGTTGTGCCAAGTAAAGTCCGTGTGTGTTGGAGTTGATTTCGTGGGCAAACTAACTTTTGTTTGGATTGCGTTAGCGTTGTAAAATTTGGTCTGGGGTCTAATGGCAATACGTCCATTCTTCGAAGTGGCGCCCAAATGTACAGGTCCTGGACAGCCTGATTGACGTCCTGGATGACTCTATCCACATAAAGGTAAATTAGTATGAACAAAATTTGCAGCAGTTCTGGCGAAGGGATGCTAAGTTTTGTTATGTTCTGATCTCATTTACAAATAAATGTAAAATTGTGCTACAGCAACTTAACTGCGAGGGGCCCAGGGGGCACAGCCAAAATTAAGATTGATGCGAGAACAGCAGCAACTGCATACTGTTCTATTTGCTGCCAAAGCTAGATAGGTCAACTTGGAATAAAAGACGTTTTGAAAGTATTTAGCAAGGGCACCATAACCACTTCCGAAGGCAGACTGTTCCACACATTGACCGCACGATTACCAAAAAAATTTTTGACCGTCTAACCTGTGGTACGGTTCAGTTCGGTTTGGTGCCCTCTGGTGCTTTCACACCCTCGAATAACGAAAAACTGGCTGTAATCAACATCATGAAGCTCATGCAAAAGACCATTGTAAGGGCCAGGTCCACGATTAGTCAAAGCCTTTCGCGTGTCAGTAGTTTCGGACAGCCAACCTGATGTTTTTTTAGAAGCTGTTGGGTGTGAATGAAACACATCCGCATTGCAGAATACACCTTACTAATTGCATCCAAATATCTCTAGGGATCAGTGCCTGTCTTTAGCAATGAGTGAGGCATGTCAGAAATGTAGGCTCCTATAGCCATTTTCTACTGTTTTCTGGTGTAATACAAGTAGTGTTTGCTTCAAATAGCCTGCCTTGTGTTTTCTTTCACTAAAGATCAACATGGTAGCAGAGCACGGTTCTACAAGGCAAGCTGGCTATGCTATTTTGAAATGAATCACACTCACAAGCCTGGCCAGGTTCATGGACTCTCAAGGAAAATGCAAGTAAGCAGGGTCAGCAAATGGAAATATATAACAGTGACACCATGTGAACTGTTGGGTGGCCAGGGAACATTTATATTTGGGAACATTTACGAGAATCTCGGTATAAAGAATATATTGTTAAGCTGGTGGTGAAGTTGAACCTCGTTATAACGAAGTGTTGTTTTACAACTGACGTGGCTTCCTGTTTAGATGAACATTCGGTGTTTTATATAGCGTAGATAAATGCCGCAAACTACGAGTCATGGAAAGCAGATACGAGGTTTGCTATTCTAGAAAAGGGACTGTATGGGATGAAACAAAAACCAGTCTAACGAGCCAGGCAGATACATCATTAACCAACTAGGAGTTGCAACTAAAGATGCATGCGGAACATGGAAATGCTGGTATCCTTTATTAGTTGATCGTGAATAATGTGTAATCGTAAATACATCAACTGTTGCAGAGGCATGGCCGACTTTCCACTTCAAGGAATCCAAAAACCACTTCCACTTCAAGGAATCCAAAAACCAAACTGCGGAGGGAATCTCTCCAGCTGCTGTTATAACCACAATTCTTGCTCCATCGATTAATAAATGCAAAATTATTCCGACTTCAACTCATCGAATCTCCTCCATGCCACAGTTAGTAAAGCCAGTAGTGGTCACTGAATGTGACATTCGCAGCCTACCACTATGTGACTGCCAATGCTGTCCAAATCCCATAATTGCGGAGCGAATTTAGTTGTCACAAGAAGGGGCTCCGCAACAACACTACTGAAGTGAAAAAAAATATTCAGCTAAAACCACTGTATCATTTAACTATGGAAGCTTTTTCTCCAATCTCTTTCTTAATAGGCCTATTTGGTGATCCATTACAATAAAAATATTGTTCGAAAAGTCCAGAATTAAGAGCAATAGTATTCTTGTGTCAAACAAAAATTAAAATGAGCAAAACGTTTCTTAAGAACATGGAACTCTTTCTCCGATAATAGAATCATCCGTCCCCCACACCAGGTTACAATTACGTCAAAAAGTACTAATATTTTTTTTACATTTCGGTGTTCCATTTCTGAAATAAAGACCTCCGCCACCACTACTGTTCGAACAGCAAATACTGTCAGCACTCAAAGAAGCTCCAAAATGGGTTTTGCATAAAAAAATTCACGAATTTTTTTTTTCATTACTGTAAAATCATTTCTTTCCCAAAAACATTTAGAAAACGTAAACAAAAGTTTCAGAAACTGCGTAGTTTGTCTTTGTTTGTTTTACTGCTAATTCTGTAAATTGGTTTTGGGAAACCATATAGTGCGCTATTATCTTTACTGCAGCCTGGTTCTTCTGTCTGCCAGAAGGCAAGGAAATTACAGGAATGCTCGTAAATAGGGCGTGGGCATTAGCTACAAGGCAAAAGCCAATAGTTTACCACATTTTTTTATGGTTAACAAACGTTATACTCGTTATGGTTGGGACCACCATTCTGTGCACAATATGGCTGTACCATAGGTAAGGCTCATAAATAAATAGTTTAAATTTAGAAGATAATTTTGTTCCACGTGGAAGTTTCAAGAACATCACCTGCATAATTGCTGCGTCATAACTGCTGAACAGGTCAACGCTACATGAATGTACTGTAAAAGGTCCAGGATGAGGAGAGGCTGCTGCTCAAAGATAAAGTTGGTCTGCCTGCCAGAACCAATTGTGGAATTACGGTGCCACCAAAATGACAGCTTGTGAATCCATGTTACAAACTCGGGACATTAAGAACTCACTAAATAAGCAATTACTAATAACCAACGGCCTGTACGAATGGAAAAGGTTAACTACTGACAACGAAATATTTTTTTTTTTTTGCATTGGCCCCTCCATCTTGTTTTTAATGCAACATGGTATACCCTTTTAAAATAGACTACAACTGGACCTCGTTTAAGTTTAGATAATTTTTCTTAATTACGCGTTGCATTTCCAAGTTGATAAAAAGACCTCGCACAGGAACTCGGCATTTTTTCATTTCAGAATGCAACTCGTGATATCAGAAAATTGTCTATATTAAACTAGGCTCTTGTGGTGTTACTACTGCACAAACAAATAGGAGTAAAGAGTAGAAGCAAACAAAAATACAATGGCAGAGGAGTAGAAGCAAACAAAAATACCAAGGCAGTAAAGCCTGAGTAGAAGCAAATAAAAATACAATGGTAGTAAAGACTGAGTAGAAGCAAATAAACATACAATGGCATTAAGCATAGAAAAATACAAAAGGCAGTGAAGAGTAGAAGCAAACAAAAATACAACGGCAGTAAAGGGTAGAAAAATACAAATGGCAGTTAAGAGTAGAAGCAAAGAACAATACAATGGCAGTTAAGAGTAGAAGCAAAGAACAATACAATGGCAATTAAGAGTAGAAGCAAAGAACAATACAATGGCAGTTAAGAGTAGAAGCAAACAAAAATACAATGGCAGTAAAGAGTAGAAGCAAATAAAAATACAATTGCAGTAAAGAGTAGAAGCAAATATAAATACAATATCAGTAAAGAGTAGAAAAATACCTCAGGCAGCGAAGAGTAGACGCAAACAAAATACAATGACAGTAAAGA
>JAHWFP010191914.1:12225-23475 GCA_023313725.1 Lithobius niger | reverse complement strand
CTTCACATTTCAAGGTATGACAGCTGACTGATAGGTAGCTTAAGGGCTGAAACGGAGGTCAAAAGGTCAAATTTTAGGCGAAAAATCGCATTTTTGTCATTTTCCGCTAAACCGCTGCTTTTACAAAGGAAAAAAGTGTTTAAAATTTGGCGCATCATACCTTAATCTTACTCTTGACATCTTTGGATATAACAGCCCTGGCTAAAAGGTAGCTTAAGGGGTCTAACCAAGGTCAAAAGGCCAAACTTTGGACAAAAATTCACATTTTTGTGCTGTTTCTGCTAAACCGTTACTTTTACAAAGGAAAAAAGTGTTTAAAACGTGGCGCATCATACCTTAATACTACTCAAGACAGTTTTGGGTATGATAGCCCTGACTAAAAGGTAGCTAGAGGGGTCAAACGAACGTCAAATATCAAATTTTGGACGAAAAATCAAATTTTTGGTATTTTCAGTTAAACCGTTGCTTTCACAAAACAAACCATGCCTCAACATAATTAAAGGAAATAGAATTTAAACCTTTTTTGTCTGAATAAAAAATGTGCCAGATTTGATGGTTTGGTTAGAAATTGCTGGAATATTACCTCAACAATGGCCACTTTCTTTTTTATCATAACTACAGTGTGTATGTATGACTTCAGAAGTTGAACTGCTACTATGTCATTATTAATCCTAGAAATGGATGTAGATAAGTTTATCTGAATGATGTAGAGGTCCTTTATTCAATGAAGCCAATAAAAATATTTTTCTGTAATTTATGGTGTGAGCCAAAACTGCTCTTTAGTACTGATGTAGGGCATACACATTTTGATATAGCTCTGTCCCACAGTTATGCAAGCTATTTAACACACACTGTCAAAAAAACCCTCCTCTTTTTAGATGAGACTATGCTGTTATATTATTTTTGTTTAGAAAAGGCACAGTAACAGCTCAAAGTTAAAACATTTAGTAGTAGTTAAAATTCAGTAAAATGAACAAAATAGTAGACAATTAGCCATTGATCGGTTCTTACGTAGCCTATAGCAAAACCGTTTTATTGTTCTTACTGGCAAAATACATCTTCACCTAACACCTGCAAACACTGATTCTCAGACTCAAAGCTCATCACATTACCATCAGTCTTTACTGATAAGCAAGATAAACAAGAAAAGTAGTCCATTCCTAGTGTTTTCGTATGACTTTTATGAGCGGCTCCTCAACATTCGAAGAAAGAAGAGAAGAATTCGTTCTGCCTTTGTCCGTGTTGTACTAATTGGTCATAAACTTAAGCGTTCAGATTGCTTTCAAACTGTGTTTTCAGACATGCCCTTGCCAGGATATAAGATACCTCACCCTTCAGAGTGGTGTGTGGGTATATCTGAGAATCCTGGGAATTCAGAGCTCCAGAAGGTCGGTTTAGCTTGTCCTATTCCTTATACGACTGATGTACCCATTCTTCGGGGAATGCCCGGAATAAATTTTCTTTCTCAGCTTTTCTGACCTGAACTGATGAATTGTGGAATCTCGTCATCTTATGACTTGCATTGAAAGTTAAGTGGCCTTTTTGGTTGCAAACCAGGCTTATCTGTCCTCTTCTCTCCACCTTGATGGCTACCTCGTTACACTCTTATAGCAACACAGATTGGAGCAGTCATATTAAGCAACAATCAGGTTTATACTCTCAAAACATTTATTCAGAACATTAGTAGACTGAAGATTTTCAAACTTCAGGTTCCTACACATACGTGGAATGACATGGAATGACTTCTCAGTTTCAAACAACTATGTAAAGATCATACGAATCCTTCAGTTTTAAGACATCATGCAGCTTACATGCACATAGCTACATAATATACTTCTCAGTCTTCCAACAGTTATACAGGTAGAATACCCCACTTTGTTTCAGACACCTTTACAGGGTTTGATATCTATTTGAGTGTATACAGATGAGCTGATACTAACAGCTGATCCGACTTCTCTTCAGCTACAAGTAGATTCACTGAAGGCTTGTGCTCTTTCATCCTTCAGCAAGCTACAGAAAATGGATTTGTCTTTGTATCAACCATTAGGAAACAACAGAGAATTGCCACATTCACAGATAAACTAGTTCTTTGTCAGTTTATGGAACGCTGCGTATAAAAGTTCTTTTGTGTCCACTTTAGCCCTGAAAACTTATACACCCAAAGATCTAGCTCCTCCTTAGTATTTAGACCTTTGTACTGATATGTGCTTCCCCACCTACGTCTTGCCTTCCTTTAGCAGTTGCATATGTACATGTAAAGGCTTTAGACATAAAAGTAGTTGGATTCCTCGGATTTCAAATATTGCCAAGCGAGAATGCATTTTATCAGTAAATGCATAAACAGAGAAGGTCTCACTACTTCTAAACATTCAAAGACAACACAAAACATATCTTTCTCTACAATGACTGTTCAGCAGAGAAGATTTGGCTTCTCCTTCTCAAACCACCCACGCTGAGCAGCTGGTTTATTCTCGATGTTTCAACACTACAGAGAAAGAATCTGACTCCTTTTCAGTCTTTATGAAGAGTCTGGCACCCACTCATGTTGTTAACACTTGCACATGTAATATGATTCCACTCCTTAGTGCTCATGTGACTACTCTAGCCTGCAGGACCTGCAGTCTTCTCCAGCCATTAGACAGCAATAATGCAATTCCTTGGTATTCTTCGACCGTTAGACAGCAACAATACAAGATTTGAGGTCATCTTCAGCCATTAAGCAGCTGCAATACAGGATTTTCAGCCCTTTTTCAGCCTTTAGGCTGCTACAATGCAGTAACCGTATTTTCTGAGCTATTAAGCGGCTACAATACAAGATACATGCTTAATAGGGTCTTTTTAGAGTCTTGATAGGGTCGTTTTCAGCCGTTACGTAGCTACGGGGCATTCGTTAGCCATTATGCAACTATAAAGCAAGATCCAGGTCTTCTCCATCAAGTAGTCAGCTACCATTATCTGGGGCCAACTTCAGCTCTATAGCTAGCTACAATACGGGATACGGCTCTTCTTTGGCTGTCTTCTTGTGCCATTAGGCAGCTACAATATAGGGTACGTACCTTCTTCGGCCGTATGCAGCTACACTTACAGGATTATAACTCTTTTACAGCTGTATAACTTCAATATGTAAACTTGATAACGTCCTTAGCAGGTTTGATTTTTGGTTGGTGTGTGAAGTTTAATATTGCTTTCAGCTTATGAGTTACTTTTTAGGCAATTTGCACCATCGGGTAGTAACTCCTACTATTGCAGTGAAACTGATCTAAAGGGAAGCTGTCGAAAGCTATTGCCTTGCTGCATGGATCACATGATTGCTGTGACACTTATAGGACAAACAACATCGTTCTAACAACAACGAGTCGTGCTGATAGCATGATCGTAACATGTGTTTACTTCCTGCATGTATACCAAGTTTGTAGGCCATGTGATTCCATAGTGGCCGATTACTTCACAATAACTCACAATTTCTAACCAAACCATCGAACCTGGCACAATTTTATTTAGACAAAAAAGGTCTAAATTCGATTTCCTTTAATTATGTTGTGACATGGTTTTTTTGTGTGAAAACAACGGTTTAGCAGAAAATTTAAAAAATGTGATTTTTGTCCAAAATTAGATTTTTGACCTTCGTTTGACTCCTTAAGCTACCTTTTAGTCTAAGCTGTCAGACCCAAAACTGTCATGAGTAGTATTAAGGTATGATGCGCCACATTTTAAACGCTTTTTACCTTTGTAAAAGCAACGATTTAGCAGAAAAAGCACACAAAAATGAGATTTTTCGTCCAAAATTTGACCTTTTGACCTTGGATTGACCCCTTAAGCTACCTTTTAGCCAGAGCTATCGTATCCAAAGATGTCAAGAGTAGTATTAAGGTATGATGCGCCATATTTTGAACACTTTTTTCCTTTGTAAAAGCAAGGGTTTAGCAGAAACTGACAAAAATGTAATTTTTTACCCAAAATTTGACCTTTTGACCTCCGTTTCAGCCCTTAAGCTACCTATCAGTCAGCTGTTATACCTTGAAATGTAAAGAATAGTATTCAGGTATGATGCACCACATTTTAAACATTTTTTCCCGTATATGGAGACTGGTCAAGCTATTTTTTGGGTTTGGCTCATGGCTGAAAATAGGTACTTCCGGTTTCCACTTCCGGTTTGAAAAATTCAGTTGACCCTATATCCAGATTTCATCAGTATACCTAAATTAGCATCTGTGCCAAATTTGGTGCTTTCCTCAGTAAATTGCAGAAGTCGCCCTATTTTAGTGGCTTATCTGCCCCACTAATATCACTGTAGAAATCATATGATTCCCGCCTTGTGTGCACTGTATATGTGTGCGATGGTTTAACAATACAGCATTAGCTTCGACAATATTGTCGATGTATTCAATGTCATCCATGGTCGGCGCACAATTTAAACCTACTACATAGCAGGAGTACATTTTGGGGATTTCCGTCCATTTATACTTCTGGGGTAGGGGTAATAAGTTTGTGGAAGTCACCACATTTACTATAATGGTAGTTTACTCTTGAGGTGCAAACAAACTGAGTAATTTGCTTCAAACCAACTTTATTCTCGTAATAAAGTCACCGACTTTTACTTCTATGTCACTTTACTTCTGTAGTAGGCCTTACTCTCCGATGGTGCACGCCAGCCTGACTTCCACAAACGTATTACACCTACCCCAGAAGTATAAATGGACGGAAATCTCCAAAATTTACTCTTGCTATGTAGTAGGTTCAAATTGTGCGCCATCCATGATGACATTGAATACATCGACAATATTGTCGAAGCTGATGCTGTATTGGTAAACCATCGCACACATATACAATGCACACAAGGCGGGAATCATATGATTTCTACAGAGATGTTGAATTCACATCAAAAAACCAAAACTGGTAAAAGGGACCACCAAGTTCCGAATGGTTCGGCCCTTCAAAGGAGTGATATCAACACACCAAAACATTCGCCAAGGTAATCGCACCGACTAATAGTTCGAAGGTTAAATTAAAACTAGAACATTGCTACTTTCGGTAGCAATGTTCAAGTTTTCATTTACCGTCGGTGCGATTAACTTGGTGACGTTTTGGTGTGTTGATATCACTCCTAGCAATAGTTCGTCGAATAGTTCGAAGGTTAAATGAGAACTAGAACATTGCTACCCTCGGTAGCAATGTTCAAGTTTTCATTTACCGTCGGTGCAATTAACTTGGTGAATGTTTTGCTGTGTTGATATCACTCCTTTGAAGGGCCGAACCATTCGTAACTTGGTGATCGCTTCTACCAGTTTTGGTTTTTGATATGATATCGGTTCTTTTTTTTTAAATTCTGTATTAGACTCAACTCAACTAGTTTGCAGATGTGTAATAATGTTCCACGTCAACAATAGCTTGAGTGGTAATGTTTCTAATATTTTAATTTCATATCACTCCTTTGAGAGGCCGTACCATTCACAACTAAGTCCGCTCTTTATCAGTTTTTGGTTTTGTTTTTATTTGTTTTTATTTATTTTTTCATTTAGTTTATATCACTCCTTTGTAAGGCCGAGCCATTCCCTATTGGTGGCCTCTTTACCAGCTTTTGGCTTTATTTTGACATTTTGCTTGTTTTTCGTGAATTGGACTTAGACACAATTTCTTTGACAACGTTGCTTAGATTTGTGACGACACATAGCGTACGTCTAGATACGCACATCAATGTGCACGTTGTCATTGTCCGAACCTTGGCCAATTAGAGCCACCTTCACGTAATCAGGTCAAAGAAAACGACACCGAATGTTGCTTGGTATTAAATTAAACTCAACGCTTGGAATATAGTATTAACTGCAAGTCAATACTAAACATCGTTATTAAAATATGCATAAACAACCGACTTAACAGTTTATCTTGTCTCGAAATGGTCCACTGATTCTGGCACGAATTTTAATCCTCAAATCGTTTGGACCGCATCTCCTTTTCGAGGCTGTATACCTTCAAGTAGGAATTTCGGTTACGACACACTTAGTACAAACACGATCTCAAACGCTAAGTTTACATCAGCAGTTTCGTCTTTGCTGTATCGGTCAACACCAATATGCACACCCACAGGTGTCAGTTTTCCCAAAATCGTGGCGGTGACGAAAACCAAGCAATGGTCAACCGTAATTTACACAAGGATGCACTAATACTGCATCAGTAATTTGACGTGTCGTATGATAGAGTAATACTGGGGAGGATACACATGTGCGATTGACGTAAGCAGTTGAAAAGGCAGACAAAGTCTGAATGCGTGGTGCACAGAAAAGTATTGTATATTGCACACTAAAAAAAAATCGTTTGCTATTACGACACAGCAAAGAGAAATCATGTAAATAGTGACCAGATAAACTGACACAGATATTGTTTTTTGTTACAAAGGGAAAAAAACCAGAAAACTTCGTTGCTGAAGTTTTCCGTCCCATTTTTCATTAGGCTTTTACACTTTTTAAATATACGAACACCTTATTTTACAGTAAATTCAGCAGTAAATTAGGGCAAGGAGGGGGGGGGGGGGGATTTCGTACTTCACGTAGGGTACGTGGACGATTACTTTAAAAATGTGTTTGTTCTTTTTAGGTGTATTGCAAAAACACAGCTACAATTTATTACAAAAATAACCACACTAAAATTGGAACAAAGTCTACATTGAAATGTGACATCACAATTTCATGTGGCCAGTTTTTGTTTAAGCTTTGCTACTTAATTTTTTTTTTATGTGTAAAGATTCTCTATAAAATTAAGTTAAAACACGACATGAAAAAGACCCCCTTCCCGTCCCACCTTGCACGCTAGTCTTTTACGCAGAAGCAAACATCCGGGGGAGGCGTTCGCAGTTTTGAGGTGGTCGCAGGGTTTTTTTTTCAGAATATACGCAATTCCTGTCGCCCCACCCAATTATAATGGTTTACATTATACAAAATGTAAACCATTACACATGGTAACAAAATGAACCTTGACCGACGAAACAGGCCTCACGTGAAGTCATTACCGAGAGTACATGGAGGTAGGAGCATTTCACTACGTCGACGTAGTGTTAAGTCGATATAAGATAAACGCGCTCTAAAGTTATTGCGACGTGGGTACATGGACCTTGGGTTTCCGTTATTTTAACACCTTTCTCCTTCTACCGCCACTATTTCAAGTGCGGCAAAAGAGTACACATATATATATAATGGCAGTGGCAACTGCCAGTACAAAATATGCCGGTAGTAAAAGACACTGCTGCCATTAAGAATGGTATACTGGCAACAATGTACTTAAAAATGCTGCCGCCAGTAAGCCATTCTATGTACTGTACGAGTGGCATCCTTAAGCTAAAAAAGCACTTGAAGAATGTGCAAAGTAAAAGCCTAAAAATGAAAAGTGCACACAAATAAAGATTAAAACTCGACGTTTCGGCTCATCTTAGAGCCATTATCAAGAGAAGCCAGTAAACACAAATTATAAAAACATACTAGAAAGCCATGAGTCAATTGTAAGGAAAAGCTACAGCTTGAAATACTCAGTGAATATAAAAACATGATCACTTGCCACCACGAATTTTTCAAGTCAAAACTCACAAAGAAGGCCACCCCATTAAACTCATAACTAGTGGCAAACAGGCACCCAATTTAGTACTAGTTGACTTGGTTTCACCAATTCTTACAGAATTAGCCATGGGCAAACACACCGTTCCAAACTTGTTTATCTGTCATCGCTGACCTTCAAACTCTTACTGTGCCCCCAGATTACAATTGGGTGTTATTTGACGTCAAAGCAATGTACCCAGCCATTGATAAGAACTTATTTCTGCAGATTATTGAAACAAAATTAAATTCTGATCCCTTCCCTCTCCACCAACTTGGCTGTGAGGTCACCGATTTCATGACTGCACAAGAAATGTTTTTTGCCACTACTTTCCTCTTCTACAAAAAATGTTTTTTTTTTTCACCAACATTCCCATTGCACCCTTCCTATGCGACATTCTCATGAACGAAGTAGATAACGACCTCTGTAAAAATTTTCTTAGAATGCTGTATTACAGACACTTTGTCGATGACAGCATGGCACTTTTCCCTAAATCACAACGTCAAATTATGCTGGTCCACCGCAATCAATTTCATACTTCACTTAAATTTACCATGGAGGCCCTGACAGTGAACTGCATCTCTTTCCTTGACGTCACTTTTATCAATCGCATCGAAATATTGAATATCTACATTACCGAAAGGCCTCACAAACTACTAGAGTGATTCCATTTCATTCCTATACCGATTCAATATACCAGTACAGCAGTTTAAAGAATCAATTAAGTCATGTCAAAGTTCACACCACACAACCGCACCGCCTCCACCAGGAATTTCTATATATTTTGCACAATTACACCAATTCTGGTTTCCATTCCACCGTGTTGCTCACTACCCAAGCGTGGTGTGGCTCAACCGAACTAACCCTCCCCTCCAACGTAAACGTAAAGCACCTTAGCGCCCCATACATTCAAGGGGTAACTGAAACATTACATAGCTTTCTGCTTACACAGGACATCAGACTTGTAAGCAAATACCATCCTAACTTGAAACAAGCAGTACAAAAACCGCTGCAAAAAGAAAGTGGCCAGCCACAATCAAAAAAATGTGCCCAGCCAGAATAAAAAAAAATACTTATCAAATCCCTTGTGTACATCATACATGCACAGTCACTTACATAAAAAGTGAACAAACACTTATTCAGCGCTTCCAGTCATGCAAATCTAACTTCAAACTTAAAGAATTCACCAATTCACTTATTCAGCACTTTACCAAAACAGGACATAAACCAGATATTTCCGGAACCAAACTGTTATTTCAAATACCTAATTACTGTACCCGGGCCGTCTTATCTTGAAACGTTGTGTACTTCAGTTCATTCCCTTCAAGTGCACAACCACATTCAACACCAATAGGCTTAATGATTACATCGAATTATTAAAAACATTTCAAGTTAACAAATTCCAACACCAGGGACGCCTCAGCAAACCCATATAAACACTGGGGAGCACTCGTTGTAGTCCTCTAGTTTTAAAATTGTACATTTTTTTTTTACGGTTCTGTCCGTTTTTAACTCGTCCTAAACAGTTCTGCCTTGAAAAGATGGACTTTATACTTGCAATTGACTCATGGCTTTCTTGAGTGTTTTTATAATTAGTTTTTACTGGCTTCTCTTGATAATGGCTCTGAGATGAGCCGAAACGTCGAGTTTTAATGTTTATTTATGTGCACTTTTAGACTTTTAGTTTGCAGCATGAGTGGTGTAATGGCAGCAAGGCACTTAAAAACACTGCTGTCAGTAAACCCCATCTACACGTAAGATGTCCACTCATCTTTAACAACGCCATGTACAAAGATGAGAGTAGTGTCAAATGACAGATAATTAAATTAAGCTTCCGTCAGGCCTATTTTCATCGTTGCAGCTTGAGTTTATGACCGTGCAATACGCGTAAAACTGCCCTGAATACTGTTCATGACGTCAAAGTTTCATCAGGCAAACAAATTAGAAAGAAAGCTTTCCTGAACAAACTTTGACCTTCCAAATAAACTTGATCCCAAAATTATACATGTTTTCATCAGTACGGTTGAATAACCGAAACACGACATCAAAAATATTTTTAATAACAATGGTATTGCTGTTTTAACTTTGTTTTCGGGACAGCCATTGTTGACACGTGTTATAAACTTTGAATTAACTTTGAATTCTCCATTATTATTAAACAAAAACGGAACGTTAAATGTTAAGAGTAAGGGTCTACCTGTCACAACCTAGAAGGAACACGGACAAGCTTTTCCAGTAAGGGCCTAGGTGTAAAATTTTGTCAGTAAGAGGGTGGTAAGCATTAGACCCTTACTACCCGGTGGTTAGCTTAATGACTTAGTAAGCTAATTTTGTAAATCTAACTTTGTAAACATAGTTCTAGCCTATTCGGACAGATGGTGTTATGAACCGATAAAGCAGGTTATTTTTTTTGTTGTTCTTGGAATATCTTTAAAGAACTTTAAGAAGACAATTCTCTTATGAAGTTTGGTATTTGACTTTTGATGGTAAAATTTCTGATCATCTTTGTACGAATTTAATACATTTAAAGTAATTGATGACAACCAATAATGCTATCTGCTGCGAAGACGTTGTCATGTTACTAAACCGAAAAAAAAAAGATTTTCTACGTAAAGCAAAGCGGGAAACGCACAACCCACTAACATTGGACTTTCTTAATGACTTAGTAAACGAATTTTGTAAATCCAACTTTGTAAATATAACAGGTGGCACGTGTAACAGCTGTTTTGTGCTTCGAATATCTTTAAAAACTTTCAATAAATTTAATTGTTTTCGTATTGTTAACGACGAAAGCTGGCCACCGGGTAGTAAGGGTCTAATGCTTACCATCTCTTACTGACAAAATTTTACACCTAGGCCCTTACTGTCAAAGCTTGTCCGTGTTCCTTCTAGGTTTTGACAGTTAGACCCTTACTCTTAACATTTAACGTTCCGTTTTTGTTTATTAATACGTGCTACTTTGAGAATTGCAGCTGAACTATAAAACAGTGCAATTGACAGTATAACGTGCAACGAGAATAACGTAATTCACCCAACCTAGAAACGAAGTGTACAATTTCCTTTTTCATTTTTGATTTTACGTTTTTAATTTTTGCGTTTAAAGTAAATAATTTGAAATTATAAGCATAATTTCAAAATGGCTACCTGCTGCAAGAAATCCGGCATTACAGAATAATAATAACAATGGCACGTAACACTGTTTCAATAGGTAACAATGAAGGCTAACGTCCTGTAAATAAACTTAAACCTAAACTACATCATCTTTATCCTAAATTTGAAAGATATCGGACTACAATAAGCATAATTTCACAATGGTCATCTGATTTGAAGATGGCGACCATTAGAGATTATAAGTGACGATGGCTCATTCATTGTTTCACTTGGTACCAACTATTTCGTCTCCGTTCTAAATTTGAAGGAAATCGGGCGGTAAGAGTTTATATCAAAATGGCCACAAAGATGGTGGCCATTATGGCAATTACTAGGGATGATGGCACGTTCACTATTTCACTTGATATCAAATGTTTCGTCTCCGTTCTAAATTAAGGAATCGGACAATAATATGCAGAATTTCAAAATAGCCCGGATTTTAGGGCCGGGCCACGGTCAGTGAATGGGGGGAGGGGCAAAGTGTAATTTGACGCCCCCTGTCAGGTTTGCGCCCCCCCC
>JAHWFP010191914.1:0-12125 GCA_023313725.1 Lithobius niger | reverse complement strand
CCCCCCCCCAAAAAAAAAAAACTTCTTAAACTCTTCAAAAAATGATGACTTATTTGGACGGGTGCCAGACATTTCGGACCTGAAAACATGGTCCCAGAATATTCAGTATACCAGCAAACAAATTAACAAAAAAAAAAGATCCTGCGAAAATTTGGTCCCAAGTTTATAAAAAAAATTTTAAAATGTTAGTTAAAGAGCACAAACAGAGTTTCAGTCTTCATATTTTCCGGCAGTGAGTTTCTGGTAGTTCTGACTGGCATGGCTTTAGGATGTTTATCGTTCCCCCCTCCCCCATGGTCTGGTTGTGCTGACGTGGCTGGTGTGCAAGCGATAACAAAATGAAAATAGATTTTTTAGTACTTCATGGAGGTTAACTTATTTTTATTTATATAGGAAGGTATTTTTTTTCTTGCGGGTCCGAATTTTTGTGCGGGGTATATATTATACAACCGAATTGTCGCACTAGCTGTATAATTTCGGATCCGAATTGTCGGGGACCGAATTGTCGTGAATCCATTTGTGTGGCATCACAGCATGGACTCAGAATTCGCTGCTGCCCCCGCTCCTCTCCAACTCTACCCTACCCAAACACGCAGACCAACTCTAACCACATTGTACACAGCCTACGTCTCATGAACGTAAACTACAACAGCATTTGTATTTATCATTTGTCAATTAATTGTAATCCACGACAAACATTACAGAGATAATACCTTTTTAGTTAGGTCTGGTAATGAATGAACAAATCTTCGATATTTGCACCGATGGTACAATTTTGCCAAAACAGTCAAACCCGAAAAAATAACAGGTTGTCCCAATTTGATGGGCACGCTGTAATTTGTAAGAATAACCATTGATACCGTAATTTAAGGAGTAATAAGAACCAATAGGTCAAATCACTAAATTTCCGAAAGGCGAGATCCTAAATGCACAAAGTATTATAAGAGAAAGCTAGGGAAAAAAGAATTAAAATATTAGGTTGATATTTGGTAACAGTTTAAATGTTTTAAGATCATAAAAGCCCAGAGTAAAAAAAAAAAAAAGACAATCTTAACGCGATGCACACAGTCCAGGGAAAATGTATACACTATTAAATACACGGTACCTCCTTTTTTTTACGAATTTTTCGTTAGATGATGCTCTTGCATCTTTTTGTTTTCTACTGCACGTAATTTTTTCTTGGTCCAACCCTGCACCCCTGAATCCTTTTGCTTAGGCTTGTCAGTGGAAAATCTGCCAGTCAAATACTACCCACCCCAACTTATCCACGTTTTTACTAATCGCTTCCTCCTTAGCGAGGGTTATCTATCAGTCACGTGGCTGGATGGCATGGGTTGGCTTGCTACGGAATTGGGAAGAAAATACCGGATCAACGTGAATACTGCTAGGTGATGAATTCTGGTGACTTTCTTTTTGTTCATTTACCCACCTTTCTTATAACCGCTAATCAGTTAAAGTAAGATTTATTCGGGGATGGTAGGATTCCTATCTACACCTAACAGTAAGATTACACACCTAACGATGGGATTACACACGCTGTGGCGTAGGGTTCGTACCTACAGTGAATGTGAGGCGCCTTTCCTGCTCGGAACATGGAACTACTGCTGCACGGAACACTCCAATCAACATGCAACCAACATTTAACAAGTAGGATTTGTGCGCGAACCGAATAGTATTCACAACAGGAATGTCTCTACACCGACATAAGGGAGCGCTCACATATACGTAACACCTGGAGGGGTAAGGGCGGTTGAGAAAATGTGTTACCGTCTGCCATGATGGGGAGGAGGGAGTACGACTAAGTGCTACGAAACACACTAATTTTTGCAAAATTATTTTTCGCTAAACTAGTGTTACAAAGAGGGGCGGGAGGGCGTTTAAGTGGCTAGAAAAAAGTGTTACGTAATTTGTGAATGCTCTCTAATTGTTCGTTGGGAGAATTTGGTTGCAGTAAGGAGAATTTGTGTTTTTCATCAGCAAAATATCATTGTTTCAGTTAGCACGTCATGGCTTATTTCTAAATAACTATTTCAGTTACACTAAAATAACCTTGAAAAGGCACATGCTTACCTACGAAGCTATGATTTGAGCCCATTTCCATCATTTTAGGTGGTGTAGTTTGACCTGTAGAGAGGACAGACGAAAGTATCCCCAGAACAACAACAAGAAGTTGTCTATTTGGCCCCTCTCTGTATCTCGGGCTTGGCTGTACCGAATTGCACAATTTTTGGACTGCAGACAGGCCTTGACTAGTCAAGGCTAGATTCCAAATTTGGTTTAAATATGTTCACTTTTAACGGAGTTATAAGCTCTCAAAGTTGAAAGTTTAACACAGATACCCTAGGCTGACCCTTACTAACACTGGCTATCACTAGTGTTAATTTCATGTTAAAAAATTCGTGACAAACAAGCAGTCTTGAAGCTATTAGTTACGTACTGAGATGCTCTAGAAATCAAGTACACAACTTATGGAAGTTTCAATATTTTTTTTAGTTAGTTCTCTGGCTAAAAGCCAGTGCGTAATAGTAGTCACAAATCCTAACGTTTTCCTCTCTACAAAATGTGTAACTGATTCGTGGATTCAAATCCTAATAGTAAAAATCGTGGAGTGGATTCTAGTTTTTCCTCTTTTTTTCCGTGAAATTTACAGGCGCAGAATTTTTCATGTTTTCGGTAGATTTCTAACGTTGCGTGCAAAAACAGCAAGCAATATCACCCTATCGTTTATCGGGGAGGGACGGATAGCTAAAAAAAGACAACTAAGCTTGCAACGCCCATTGCATCGGCACTACGGTTGGGCTTCGTGGTACGGCAATATCTACCGTCCTCACCTAACCTGTATTGACTGTATGTATTTGGCCGTTTAAACTAATCCAAAAAACGTAATCATGCAAACGAATAAATAGCTTGCGGTTTCAGTTATGTTATTCCAAGTATCGTTTTTACCCCACCTCGAAGTTTTTGGGTGAGCAGTCGCCCACCCTGTTCCCCGTGGTGTATGGCCGATTCCCCTTTCGCCAAATCCCGTTTCGCCGAATTTTAATCAGTGTCTTAATGTTCGTTGAAATGGAAATTCCCATTAATACTTAATTAATACTTTGATTAATACTTTGCAAATTACCTGCCTCGCTCACTGCGGCTATACAAAGAACACCAGAAACCGCAACTAATCACAAATTCTTTCCAATTAGGAATGCATCTTTAACTTCTCCAACGACAAATGATTCGGCCAAAACGGTAATTGCCCTTTCGCTGAATTATAATCAGAGCTTAATTTTCGGCGAAACGGGAAATGGCGAAATGGGCATACCCCTCCCCTATTTGATGGGAAAACAGGACTGCTGAAAGCGCCGGTGCTGGGAGGGGCAAATGCCCTCCCCCCTTGTTTCTCTCTGGGCGTGCCAATGAGCGACGCTAGTACTATTCAGCTTCATTTCACAATCAATTACACAATTTTTTTTTAATTCATTTTTTTTGATGAGTCTTGTGTCAGCCGAAGCAATCAATGCTTGTATGGCTGAACCGGCTCAATTATGAACATTACCAGATTTTTTTTTAGAGAAGAAGAAATCTGGTAAAGGGAGGTGCCAGCCCGGGGATTCGATCCGGGAAACCCTCCGATCATCGTCAGGGCCGAAAGATTGTCCAGAATTAGCCAGAATACATCCCATAGCCGCTGAAGGAGCATGGTAGCCTCTCCGCCAAGCCTCTTTGCCAAAGTCCCCTTTCCAGGAGTTCGACCAGATCCGCAAACCTCCAGCAACCAGGCTGAGCTCTCTCACCGCTCAGCCACGAAGACCAGATAGGGCCTACTTGTTTTTAGTAAACCATTGTTTCCATCTTGGCCTTTAAAGCCACCGAAATCTCAGCAAGCACTTGAGCCACACAATGAAAACAGTTTTTTTTACACCGCTTGAAGAATTGCAAGGAGTAATTGACCTTAAAAAACGAGAGGGAGGACTGACAATAGATGTAAAAGTAATCTTTCGTCAACTGCAATGAAATCCAATTAACGCCCAAAAAGGAAGTAAAAGAAGTTACGAGCAGCAATGAAGGATGCTCTATTTTGAGAAGACATGCTCGTTCTTACACACATAAGCCGTTCCTCAATCCATTTAAGTTGGACCATCATTCAATTATTTTATATTGTTAGGAGGCATCTCGGGTGCCTAAAAACATGCACTGGACTTGCCACAACTAATTAGGAATTACGATCCCCATGTATCAAACTGCATTAAAGAGGTAGTGTTCAACCAAGAGAAGGCGATTGAAAAGGAAACTTTAAATGGGCTGGATGGACAAGGAATTTAACCAGAATCACGTAAGAAAAACCACAAATATGGCAGAAAGAAGGGTCACAAGGTCCACGATATCAAATTTGATTCTGCTTCAGAAGACATCGATTCAGATTCCAGCTTGTCTTCCCAAATGAATAGTTTCGACAGTCAACAGTAACAACAATTGTAACTTTGTTAAATGGTCACATATTACCGTTAGAACTGAATTCAAGCTGTCACAGCTTTTTATTCTTATTGACATAAAAAGTACTTTACTAACATCCCCCTTTACCATCACCTTGAAAGTTCTTGCTAGGGGAAGTGGCGAAACCTTTAGGACTCATTAAGTGAGAAGCCATTTTAAACGGTCAAACTGAATCCCTGAACCCATTGTTTGGAAACAGATGGATCTTCAGTTTTATCTCAGCCTGGACCTTTCTTTAATGTTCAAATCGATTAGGGAGAAACTGTCAAATCTGTGTTTCTGACGACGATTTTTTGCCAAGTTTCCTGACTTGTTTGAAGCGCGTCTTGGAACTGTCAACAACTTCAAATTACACTAAAACGTGACGCTAAGTCAGAATTTATGAAGGCTCGACCTGTGCCTCTCACCATGAGGAGCAAAGTTGAGGCTAAAATTGATCACTTGGTATGAGAAGGAATTTTAAAACCTCTTAACTATAGCGCTTGGGCTACTCCCATTGTGCTCGTTTTCAAGCCCAATGATGATGTGCAAATCATGGGCAATTATAGCACGAGTGTTAACCTAGTGTTGGTTATAGAATACTTCCCGGTGCCTCGAGTGAAAGACCTATTTAGTGAATTGGCTGGTTGTTTATTCCCTAAATAATTTAACAGATGCTTTTCTGCAAATGGTGTTGGATAATGCCTCTAAGTCTGTTTTAATAATTAACACCTGCCATGGGTTGTTAAAATGGTAGAGGTGCCCATTAAAACTAGCTAGTGCATTTGTGATTTTCTAAAATGAAGGAATTCAATGCTACCCTATCAAATTAGTCTGTAACAGAAATCCCAGAGGTTTTGGATCTGTGCTTATGCGTATCATGCCTAATGGTGAAGATAGGCAGACTGTATTTGCATCACGGTGCTTGTGCAAAGCCAAGCAAGGCAAGGCTACGCCCAATTCGGCCGTGAGGCACTTTCAACTGTATTTGGTGTAAAATGTTACCCTCGATATTTGCATGATAGATATTTCATCCTCCAGACAGACCAAAAAGCTTTACTGTGAATATGAGAACAAAGTCGGTATTCCCGCAGTTTTGGCTTCGCGTATTCAATGCTGGGCATTATTTCTTAACGGCTACACTTTTGACCTTCAACATATCCCTGGTAAAGCAAACTATACAGTTGGCAGTTTGTCAAGAATGCCGCTGGAGTACGAACCGCCTAGTAAAGTAAAACTGTACTTGGTGAAAAAGTGCAACACTTCTTATCCATTTGAACGCCCAACTACAACGAAAGATAAAGACCTATCAAGGGTGTTTCGTATACACAAAAAATGGTTGGCCACTATACCACGAGCCACGGCTGTTTGGCGTGATGTCATCATGAGTTAGCCGTATGAAAATAGCGGATCTTTGGCCGTCTGAGTGGACTACCCCAGTCACGTGATCAGCGCATCACGGCAAACAGCCTTGGCGTGTGGTATAAAAATGATGATATCACACCATAGGCTATAGGCTGAAAAAAAAAAGCTTTCTCTGGAAAACCATTCATTATTTTGGGGCCATGTAATTATTATATGTAGTGCTTTATGCCAACAGGTTTTAGAAGAATTGCATGTGGGCACTGCGGCATAGTACGAATTGAAGCTCTTGCAAGGTCACTTACCTGGCGGCCAATTATTGATAATGATTTGGAAATTATGATGAAAAGCTGTGAGCTATGCCAGTCTAATAAAGACACAGAGGTTCGTAGCTGAAAACATGCTTGGGAGAGACCCTTACACATGACCAATAGGCTATATGTTGGTTTTTGTGGACCAGTAGCAGACATTTCTATTTTTCTTAATTTTTGGACAGGGTCGGACTGGGTTAGTTTTTTGTATCTGCCCGACAGTGAAAATAGAGCATCGGGGGGGGGCTTTGGTGCACGGGTAGCTGTGAGCACTGGGGCGTCAGATTCGATAGGCGTCTTGGTCCCAGCTGTACATCTCTGGCTTCGTACCGACCAGGGTTCGATCCTGGGAAGGGAAGTGTATGTGTACGGGTTTTTCTCCGGTTGTTTCCCGCCCGTTGTACGACGGTTTCCTCCGGGTACTCCGGTTTCCTCCCTCATGCAGCAAAAAACAACTGTTCCTGATGGTGGTAAAACCTTCCACGTAACATTTGCCGCTTGGGACTAATAAGCTATTAGCTTATTGGCCGACACCTTCTATTATTTATTATTATTTAAAAAATGTGGAAATTACATAAACTAATCTAATAAGTTTTTTTTTTTTTGGGGGGGGGCGGGGGCAGTTGAGACCTTAAAGTGTTTGGCTATCGGCGCTAATATGGTGACCTTGTAATGCAAGATAAATACATTTTATTGGACAAATTTATTGCAAATTTTATTTCAATAGGCGTACCCAGTGCCCAAGACTTTGTTCAATATAAAGTGTATCCTCTTGCAAAAAGGTATATATCAACGTTTAGCAATCTGTCTTATTACCTTATGATACACAGCACCTTAACTGGAAAACAAACCAGGCCAAATAATTTCAGGAAATAACAGGTTTTTTAGGTTCATCACGCTAAAAAAAATTTACGGTAAAGTTACCCAAAGAAGCGATAGTTTCGGCTTGGACGAATGTTTCGCCATCTGTATGGATATGAATGTATCCATTCGATTCGAGCGACGTGATGTGTTTTACAATATTAACGTTTTAGTTACGTCCTTTCCATTGTTGTTTTTTCCCCTCTTTCGCAACTAACATTAAAAGAAAATGAAGAAATGCTAATATTAAAAATATTTTAATAATATTAAAAAAAAGAGCGTAGGGCGCCAGGGCGCCTATTCTCGAGGGAGCATCTGCCATTGACAGACGGGCACACGGCTCACTCTGACCCTGGTTTTGGATGCATATTCAAAATTCCCATTCATACACATCATGAAAAAACCACTAGTGCAAAAATCATTGTTAACTACAGGGAATTATTTGCTACCTACGGGTTTTGCAAAATATTCGTGTCGGATAATGAACCAAATTTTGTTATCTGCTGAATTTGAGAATTGTTTACATTCTTGTGGTATTCCCTTTTTTCCCTAAGTAATGGCGCAGCGGAAAATTTAGTATGGTAGTTCTAGAAGTCGTATTGTGGATGTTCTGCTGGAAACAATTGAAAGGGCGATGCTAAATTACCTGCAGAGCACTAGGAACATACCGCGTACTACGACAGGAATATCGCCTGCAAAACTGTTCTTGGGCTGTGAGCTAACAACGATATTATCGTTAACTGCTTCCCTAACTGCTTCTTTAACTCTCGAGTTGAAGATAAATTACGAATACAGCTTAAGCCTGCAATACATTTGATGAAAGCAAGGCTACCAAGTTGACCACCTGTCTGGAAAGGATCGCGTCCAAATTTGGTTTACGGACGAATAATTAGCGAGGAGGGCAATTTGTGTAACAGTGTTCTTACTAGTGACTCGTAGAATTAGACACGTTACAACTACGTCCAGGAGGACTTGGTTTCCTATGTAACTACCATCTAGTGGCAGATTTTTGAAATGCATGATTCCCCAGTCAGGTTCGACTGGGATGGTTTTGGATCCAAATACGTCTACATTGCCAATTGTACCTTCATCATCGCCTACAAAATCCCAACCTAGTCGCCAATTACGATGTTTGAGGGTCTAACACCCTAGGCATACAAAAAGTATGACTAGACAACAGCCGATGAATTAACAGAAAGTGTAGCGCTCCATTAGGTAGCAATGGTCTTTTATTAACAACTATGTTATGCGCACCAGCGGCAAGATGCACTCTAGGTGTAAGTAACCTCTAGTGATAAATAATAAGCACTACCCACATAGACTACAGAAATGCCCCTTGCTCTTTTCTGCAGTGTGCAATGTTTGGATTGAAACTCCTCTGCAGCTTTAGACTCCTTCCAAAACAGAGCAATGGTGCTTTCCAACCTAATTGCATCTTTGTTCAAATTTTTTTCATCTGAAAATCGGAGTGGACCCTGACTGGACCATAAGAGCTTGTAGCGTGCACCACACAGCTACATAGACTAAACAACAGAAAGAGAGGTTTCTTTACTTTTGCCAGTGTAAAAGAAATTGCCACGACAAGAGGTCTTGTATTTTTTTTTTAATCTGCTGTTAGTCACACTACACCAACATGACACAAACAGTTTATCACAGAAAATTAAACAAAGTCTACCAATTCTGGTTTACTTTGCCTTATTTTCTATTTCGGTTCTCAAAAATTGTTTCAGAACCCACCAGAATCCATTTCTACACCGCACGGTGCAAGGGTTGAATTTCCTTGCATGTACGTGTAAATGAAGGTAAAGTTACAGTTTCAAAGCATTAGTTTCCTGTAATGTTTAATCTACCCCAAAATAAAACTTGGTAAGGATTCCCACAAAGCTTTTCGGCCATGTGAAGTCGTGATTTCAAATGCCTAGCTCTTTTGCCAAGCTAATCCCACCGAGTAATAGTTTGAAGGTTAAATGAAATATATGAAAATTGCATATTGTGCCATTTTCAATTATTTCGTTTAACATTTGGAGTCATAGTCAGTGGGATTAGTTTGGCAAAAAAGCTTGACGTTTGATATCAGACTTCACATGGCTGAAAAGCTTGGTGGGAATCCTCAACAAGTTTTGTTTTGGGATAGATATCATATAATTTTGTCTAAATTGAAGAAATCAATTTGTTTTTCTTAGCAGTTATGAGATGGAAACACCAATCTAGTTTTCTGGCCTATTTCCTGTTTTTTTTTTTTCGTTGGCTTTCGTTTCATTTTTAGGACAGCAGTCACCTGATTCAAACGATTAGTATTTCTTATTAGTATTGCAGTATCTCTTTGCAAATATACGGATTTATTTAATGTTCAGTTTGGCGTTGTTGCATAATAACAATGTTTAAAACAATGTGCAACAATCAATTTGGTGGGTTTATTTAGAGGTCCCTAGTCCTTGAAACACTTGACCAATTAGAAGAAGCCTTATGAAAAGGGCACAACCTGTAAAATGAGCTAATAACCAGCTTTATTCACCGCATGGAAGAATTCGCCAGTAACCAGTAATTGGACAAATATGAACGTTATTCATGGCATTTTTTCAACAAGAAAACGGTGAGGTGTGTCACTAACAGTGACTTTTACGTTATCAGGCGACCAAAGTCTCCCGATCAAACAAGTTTCGCCTAAAGTTTCTGTTGCATTGTTATTTATCCTCACATAGCTGAAAACGGCCTAACTAGCTAACCTTAGCTGTAAAGACACGTGTCTAGCGGTCGCCAGGCTCATATATATAGTATAAACGTGTACATACATGTACAATATATATACATATATATATATATGTTCTCCTTGCTGTTTACCTGCTTTTTATTTATTTTAGTCTCATACTTGGACTCGTAACCACTGTTTGAAATTGATCTTTCGGACATCTAGGCTGGACTGTATAGTGTAGACGTTACTTATTTGCCGTAAGGGAGCTCAAAGAATTCCCAATTGGAATTATTTGGCTGAGAAAATTATCTGGGTGTTATCGTTAATCTTGGGGAGGCAACACACTAGTGTGTGTCTTGATTAATAATAAACTTATAACACTATAAAATCGTACGAGAAGTGATTTGGAGCAGGAGTAGTGTTGTGGGACCTATAGCAGATTTGCATAAGGGGGGGTGTTGGGGGTTATTTGGTGTATGGGGGGATAGGGGGGGTGTATGTGGGTTCGTCTGACGTTAAGACATCTTTGAATTTGTGTCTTGGGGGTGTTCTAGAGCCGTTATTTGTTAACGACAGATTCGAATAAGCGCCGGGGGGTAGGGGGTATATTGACGTTTCTCTCGGGTAGAGGGGTATTGATTTTTTTTTTAGGCGAGGAGAGCGTTTAGTTTTCCCCACGCGTGTGTTATTGATTTTTTGTCCGTCGGGGCTACTCCGGTCGATACGGTTGGTGGTTAGGAGGGAGTAGGGGGTGGTAGCGTTATCGTTTTTCCGCCGGCGTCCCTTTTACGCGATCCGTATTCGCAGCTGCCAGTCCGACCCCGCTTGGTGCTCGCCCCGTTCTCGCCCTCAGCCGCCGGGACCTTCGCGTTTCTCTACTACGCTCTTTTTCCGCCCTTCACCTAGCCGATCGATGCACGGGGCCGAGCAGCGTAGCGCGGCTTCACTGCCTCGCACTAAAGGAGGCCTAAAAAATAAAGGTTTTTATTAGCGCACATTACATCGTGCTCGAAGCGTAGAAACAGCACAATTTGATTCTCTTTCTGTAAAATGTGGTGGTTCTTAAAAGAACCGTTTTGTGAACTTACTGAAGATTATTCGGTGGGTATATCCATTAAATGTAGAAGGGAAGGAGAGTACGATCCAAACGCTGCATCTTCTGCGCAGTAGAGTTCACCATCTGTTTCATCCGGTTTGTTCCAAAAATCGGACCAACCCTCTTCATATTCCTCTTCGTCACTCTTAACTTCATAATCGTCCAAGTAACTTTCTTCATCATCTTCATCTTGTTGTTGTTGTTTTTGTTCTTCTTCTTCTTCTTTTTCTGCTGATTGGTCTTCCTTTAGCAAATCTTCTAAATCGCTCATCCATAATTCCGTGGCGTCCGAATTGTAAGGTTCGGGGTGGTAATACAAGTTGTATTCGTTAGCACTAGGTGTACAGTGCTTAATTTTCTCTGTGATAGACATGATGTTGACGCTGAAAGCCAAACGGTGGAATGAATATTTGAATTGGGAAGGGTGATTCAACATTTTCTACGAGGGCCTGCATGTGTAACATACCGTTTGAAAGTGGGCATGCGCGATTGCGTGACGGGTACAGCGCCTAACGGACAAAAATGTATTTCATACAAATGATGTGGCGTGGGTCGAAAGGAATAAAGCGTGCGCACCGACGAGCTCTGTAACGTAACGGATTATACGTTGGCAGATGTTTTTTGAATAATGAAATGAAAAATTGATTTTTTAACGTAAAATTTTTCAATAGGAAACCGTTACATTTCCAGCTCCAACGAAAAAAGAGACAATTGGTCCCATGCTTGCCTTCCGATTCAGTTATAGAAAATGACTACACAATAAAGAAATGTATCCTTGCCCGTTCTGTTTCGATTAATTGACCGTACGGTAACGGCTGTAGGTGGAATGGAAGCGACCGTTAAACAGCCATGCGTAACATTCCCCCCCCCCCCTTCACAATACCGTTAAAACGTGTTGTTTCGATCAATTTCTTTACGCAGACGCTATGCATGAAAAAAAAATACGCACCGTTCTCTCCATGGTGAGGGAAACAGTTTATTGTCACAACAACTGGTGTTACGATCAGAGTGTTGACTGCAGCGTCTGTCTTATAACGTTTTTGCGACGTTTCGCTTATGTTAGCTGACTTATCAGTGGTGATACTTTATGAGCGTCAGTTGCAAAGTAAGGATTATGCTTTGATGACTTCAAGGTGCGAACTAAACTCATCTTGCATAGGAGGAATTTACTTACACTGATTTATTTCTAAATAAATCACATATGGATTATAGTGCAACGGCCATAAAAATGGATGTTGAACTGAGTGATGATAGCGGGAGCTATTCCTCCTCGATGGAACCTCTCACAGGTAACAAAGTTTGCAGCATTGATTTAATTGACAATATGTTTAACCTTACTAGT